>JAAAKQ030192627.1:0-12020 GCA_010016005.3 Zanna intricata
AAAGAACATCTGTATCCACGATCTAATATTCAAATTCCTATAAAAATAAGTGCCTTTACTAGGATTTGAACCTTAGAACTCTCTCTCCCCCCCCCCTCTCTCTCTCTCTGTCTCTTTGTGTGTATATATAATACACAGATAAATGTATTGGTTTTTTTTTTAACCCCCTAGACCACCGTTAGCTATTGCTTCAGAGGATGAGATGAATGATTTGTAGCTGTGTGAAAAGCCATGCCTAACCGGGATTGGAACCCAGAACCTCCGGATGAAAAGCCGAGACTTTACCTTTCCCGCAATGGAGGCGAGAATATACTGGTTAAATAAGTTTAATTTACGTTAGGAAAATCTGCGTTGTCTGTACACATGTAGCAGTAAGTCACACAATAGAGAAAATCGAAAAATATTTTTGTTAAGTATTCTCACTGATTTGTAATAAATTTTTTTAAATATTATCTTCTAATTTGAAAGAAAAAAAAAAACAATACAGTAAAAAGTTATTAGGTAAATTTTTCTATAGTGTCACCTTGGCCGTCGTTCGTTAACGGACCAATGTAGAGTACATAAGTATGGTATACTTAAGTATGATTGTAGAGTACAGGCGAAAAAAGTTTTTTGATATTTTAAGGATATTTTAACATTTCCTTAAATTCTGAAAGTTAATTGGATAGAGTTAATTAGAAAGAAAGCAATATGTAATTTTTCCTTTTAGGTAGAACATTTATGCAAAGTTTTATTAAATCGTGTCCGATTTTTTCAATTTATTAGAGGTAAAACATCTGATTTGAACACCACATAACCTGTACGCCAATTAAATTATATATACACTCTGCTGCAATTCATTTAAACTTATTTCATTTGAAAGTAAGATGCGATCTTCCAATTCATTAATAAAGTGGAGAGGTACACAATTACTAAAATATTAGGTTTTATTAACGTCAAATATTTATACGATTATTAATTCAACAATCCTGTCTGAAATGCTAAGTTAAGTTCCTTTATTACTCTATAAAATGAAAGTCAGGAAAGTTCCTGTAAATCTTATATCTATCAAATATTATGTTTTTTAAATTATTATGATGAACCATCAACAAAATGGAAACAAAAACGAAAGAGGAGAAGTTTACTAAATTTTATAGCGATATTTATTATTAAATAGACTGAAATAAATGCATGTATAAAAATAATACGAATCTAAATAATAATTTTCAATTAGTATTAAATAATCATATGTTTCACGAAATCTGATGTGCATCCATATGACTTCTATGTACGCCAATTAAAATACTTAAACACATTTTTAAAATTACATACAAATTTTATTTCACTATTAACTTCTGATTTTGTTAAAATTATTATTTATTATAAAAGTGATTTTAGAATCAGAGTTTAAAATGATTAATAAAGTAATATAATTAAAAAAAAAAATAAAAAGGAAATGATCGAAAGGAAAGGAATAATCGAAAGAGTCATTCAAACCAATGTACGAAGATCTAAACCTTGTAAGATCCAAATATTTTATTAATTAAAATTTTATTTGACTATAACTCTGGAACCAAGGAAAATAAATGTAACTTATGTATATCGTTGAAAAGGCTTATTACTGCCATTAAGAAAACGTCCAAAAAAAATTCAAATATTTTTGGATTTTGGACAGTTTTGGTTCAGTTGATTGTAGTCAAAAGGGGAGGGTGCACAACTAGATGTTATAACAGTCCTAAATGTTGAAGTCCAAATTTTCAACATTCTGCCGCTAAGCATTGTTGAGTTATACAAGATACATAAGTACGTACGTACAGACGTCACGCCGAAACTAGTCAAAATGGATTCAGAGATGGTCAAAATGGATATTTCCGTTGAAATTTGAAAATCGAAATTTTTCGCGATTATAATACTTCCAAGTACAAGGAAGTAAAAATAACAGAATATCAGCGACATAAGAATTCCCAATGAAGGAAGTGAATGAAAACTTCAGCATTACTCTTTTATTAAAAGAAAAAACTACTCAATAACTAATGTTATTACGATTAGCTATATTTTTATCAACATTCAGCGGTCAATCTCTAAAATGGATGGATTTAAATAGGCTCTTTCAGTCGTTCCATAATAATGATTAAGGGTTATTATAACATAGAATTCCAATAAGAATGATCTCTATTTATTACTAATGATTCTAGAGTATGTAAGTGAATTCAATGTTTTTTACTAATATTATTCAGAATATTACTTCAAATAATACTGTACGAGAATTTTAAAATGAATATCAAGCTACATTTTCCACTCAACTATTACAAGACAAAATAAGTGGAAAGTAATAAAAATGTATTTAATTTTGTTATAATATTAACTAAAAAAAAAAATAGAAAAAACACAATACAACTCTATTCTAACATTTAGTTTATATTTAATTTATATATATTAAACTTAAAATATTATTTATTATATTTATTAATTCCTGACCTGAGTGATGCGAAAAAATTGGGGTTATATGTTTCAGCTGTGCGGTGTATGTTGACGATTTTTTTCGGTAACTACTGCAGCTTTTGCCTTAATTCTTTCACAGAACAGTTTGCCATGTCTTACCAAATGTTTTGTGGCATAAACGTCGTAAATTTCTAAAATTTTTAGTTTATTATTCTTTTTAGTATTTATTTCATTTTTTAACGCCAGAGTTTTTGTAAAATATTTAATTTTATACATGTATATATATATATATATATATATATACACAAGGGAAAAAAGCGCGCGCGCGCGCGCACACACACACACACACACACACACAGAGAGACAGACAGACAGAGAGAGATGTTTTGATTTGAGCATGTATTCATACAGATATGAGTGCACATAATAATGTAAATCATTATCACATAATATTGTACTACTAGTAAGTTAAAAACTTAAATGAGAATTTTTTTTATTATTAACCGTATCTCATTCGATAAATCAGCTGTGAATAGAATTACTTTATTTCTTTATTTGTAACCTGACGAGAAAATCACGTGCATGATAATACTTTGATGTCGTGAAACGGTGCTAATTCTATCAAGTCTTAACAATCTTATTATTTTTTGGACGTGGGTTTGACTAAACTCGGTTAGGTAAGGTACACTTCTCGCTGTAGAATAATAACCCGGTGGCGGAGAACGGAGAAATCGAAAACGCACCTTTTGCAAAAGCCTTCGAAACGAAACCCTTATTGGATTAGGAAGGCCTGAAGCAGATACGTGAGCTCTTCACAGCTCATCTGCATAACTTTCAGCATCGATATCTGATAATTGAAACGAGCAAAGCCGCAGGCTTTGTAAAGCATTAAACAAAATTTCTTTTTCTAACCACAATACGTTACACTGTCATGAACATACATAACTTTATTTATGAATTACCGTTGTTGTTTCATGCAGTCCTTGTTTTAATATTGCATCCGATCACGATCAGAAATGAATATAAAAATACAATAACAATTTCTAGGTTGTGTTAACTTAAAATTATTTTATTTTTATAAAAATAAAATAATAAAAACGACTTTAAATCCTAAACATTTCGCCTATAACTGATAGACTGAATTTCATTACGTCCGTTGTGCAAGCACAGTATGGAATAGAAAAATTCGTTTAGTTTCGTTTGAGTCTATAAAAATTGAAATTGTAAATAGATTTTTTAGATAGTTTAATACTTAATAAATAGATAAATATTGTTTATAGTTAACAGCAATTAAGTATTCTAATAAAAAAAGAAGATCTAATTTAGACTAGAAGATATCGTTTAATAAAAAAATAATAATTTCTTATCTGAAACTGTCATAAATTAAAATTTCTCATATTCGGAATTATGGTAAGAGTTTCTTAAATAATTTTTTGCAAATCCACTTTTTTCCATTTATCTTCCAGCATATTTCGTATTTGCTTCTAGAATCCAAGAAGAAATATTTAATTCATAAAATCTTGGCGAATTACATTTAAAAAAAATTTTATTATGCAATCTTCCAAGCTTTCTCAGATCCAAGAAATTTATTCTTCTCTAACTGTTGATTTTATGAACTATAAATTCTTCTGTACATTCATCAGAAAACGATTAAGGATTGAGATTATAACTGTTTTTATTCAAATAAGAACCCAGACGGTATGACAATAACATACAAACATGAACATATTGCTAAAATGACATCAAGGTGTAGAAGTATTAATTTCTGCTTCCAAAAATCTTTTCATTAGAAAATACTTGTTATCATTTTATTCATCCATAATTTATTTTTTTTTTGCTTTATTGTAATTAGTTTTTTTTTCTAAACGATTAAAATATTGATTAATTTACTTCATTAACTTTTTATAGTATTTCTTCTTACTTTCCGTTCAGTTTTTAAATCATAGATATGGAAATTAAACAATTTTTCAATTTAATATAAATTGTTGTAGTTTATTTGAAAGTGTCATAACGAACAATTTACTTAGAGCTCATTAAATCAACATATAAAAAGTGCTTATAAAACTAACCTTCCTTAAAGGAATTTTAAGTTTTAAAGTGTAAGAACCTGTTACACTATGTATAAGTTGTGACAAGATATTACTTGTTTCACCTTATATGTAGAGTAAAACTGTATTTATAAGATTTCGAAAGAAATGTCGTAAATTATAACATTACTATTATAAATATTATCGTAAAATATTGTTATTATTCTGTTATCTTAGGTTTGATTGTACTTTTTTCTTTTTAAATATTTAGTATTTACTATCTTTTGAAATCTTTTTTAAGGTAGTTGAATTTGTATCTATTTTAACTTCTTAGGTAATCAAAGGGTTTTCTATACGGAAACGGTCTAAACGATTTTAAAGAGTCATTTTTTTATTAGTTAATGCTATAAAACTATGGCCATGAATTACCTACTTATTAATTTATACCAAATTAATTTGTACTATAAGGAGAATTAATTGCTGTTATTACTAAAAATACCATGATATTAAAAAAGTTTTATCAATATGTACTTCTGCAAAATAATTAACGATTAAATCATTGTAGATAGCAGTCTCATTTAAACAAATAAATGAATAACAATCCAAATATCAGAGCAATGATTTATTTTATTATCAAAATAAAACTGTTTTTTCCTCACTTCAATGATAATTGTACACGCCTTTATTTAAAAATGAGTAAAACATGAATGACTGATCAAATTCAGATTTATTTGTGGTAGTATACTTCTAACATAATTACATTAATCATGCTGACATTAATAATATAAATTTTAGTACCTTATTTAATTTCACAAACATTAAAATTCAAGCTTCATTGATAATTAAAAATCTAACGAGGTAAAGTAAATAGATTTTGTTGGAAGAATTCTGTTCATAAGTAGACACTGACCAACGATTATGCCATTGTATCAATTTAATTAACAAGAAAATGCACGACTCCAACGACTTAATCTACCTAACATACCACAATATATATTTACAGCTTATAGTTTTTTCTTTCTCATTGTTTTCATCTTATCTTCTTTAAGTCTCGACTTTTCTTGTCTCGGAAACCACCCACTGTGAGCTATCAATAAGTCACAACAGTGTTGTACCTAGCACGTTACAATTCTTTCTAAGAAACAGTGACTCAATACTCATTAGGTTAGTTACATAAATTATATATAAATGAAATTACGCTCAGTTTAAGTGATGAAATGTTTTACAATTCCAACTCTATTTCTACTTCTTAAAGATTTATGTAAAAGAAAGGGTTAAAAATTTAAGATAATCATAAAATAACTTTTATGCAAACTTAAATAACTTTTCATTGAAAAATATTTTGTAGTAAACAAAATACCAGTACGTAAGTTACGTTAACGATTGTAGTACTGAGATCCCTAATCGTTATAATATACCAGTTTTTTAACGATCATTTACTATTTTTCAGACGATATCATTAACACATCTAAAATATCACTCTCTACCAATTACAATAGCTTATAACATTTGTAAACATATTTTTTGTCTTGCGGACAATATACCGTGTTTTTGTAAACTTCCATTGCAGTATGGTGAATCCTTTCTGTCAAGTAGGCTAAATTTTGCTAGTTATTTTTCAAGTTATTTGCTAGTTATTTTTTTTTAATTTTTGCAGATGTTATTCCTAATCTTGGTTTCCAGGTCTTGTCGAACCTTGTTTGACGATGCGCGATGCAATTAGTCGTCATGGTGTTTGTGACTCCTGATGACATCAAGAACGTAAAACCCAGCCTTAAAACTCATTTAAAGGTTATCTCACGAAAGGGTACCCACGATGAATAACCAGCGGGTTAGTACGATATAAACGTTTCCAGAGCTATAGAACAGGGAATGCTGAAAGAATGGTAGATCAGTGATCTTTGTAGTTCTACGCATCGGCTCATTTTATTTAATTGTTAGAAATTATCTAAAAAGCGAGTAACGATGGACCATTTCTTTTTACAGATGTTGAAAATGTTTTTGGAAATTCAATTATTATTCAAGGCTGATTAAAATTGTTAACGGAACTTCAAAGGTAAGTTGGGTAAGAATGGTAAGATGGTTCATAAGAATGGTGTTTATCACTTTACTTTTGTTTATCTACAGGTTTAAATGTGGCCGACCGAGAAAGCAGAATTGAGAAACCAGAAGCAATAGAGAAACCAAATCCAATATTAAATAGCTAGAAATCATTAAAAATTTGATGCCATTTCATTTGACTAAGTGCTGAAGCATTTGACATTATCTGTTAGGCCACATGATCTAACTGATTCTGGGGGTAGAATTTTTCAGGTTAAGAATTAGGTGGAGATTCAAATTTGAAAAAAGCGAAATTTGAAACAATTAAAATTGTTATAAAATAATTGATTTTACTTTTATTTTCTGAAGTTGCAGGAATTATTGGAAATTCTCTTGACGCCTCTTACTGGATAATTTCCAGTTCTCTCTATCTTACAGCAAGAATTTTAGTGTGTTCTGATTAAAGCCGAGATGTCTATTTGTAACCGATCTAAGTGACTGGGAAAAAAAAACATTGGACTGGAAAATAGTGCAAGAAAAAAACTGTTATCTAGGTCGGTCGACTAAATACAATAGGGATAGTTGGGGTATCGGTAAAGTTTTCCGTAACCTAAGCATATTTCTCCTTTGGACTATTAATATACATAATCTTTTTCTAAAAAAAAAGATAATTAAGAAAGTATGCATTCAGAAAATTGTAGCAACTATTGAACTCTAAACCCCTAAGGTGTCACCTGTTACTGAAAACTACCAGTTACATTAATTACCATCAATCACCCTTCATTAACATCAGTAAAATATTTATTAATTATGTTACGCGAAAAGTAAGTAATAAAAAATTTAATAACGGTCCTTAAGTTATGAAATCACTTTGCTAGCCATTGGATATCGACACATATAATTTTACGAGTATTTCAATTGAACGAAATTCATTAATATAATTTTGATTTCAACGGATTAAAAAAATGAAATCGGTATTAAAAATTTCCGTCAGAAATTATTCTAATTTTTTCCATTTTTTAAACGTAATTGTCATGTGAAAAATAATAAATAAAACATTCTTTAAAAATTCGAGAAAGAGAAAAAATTAGTTACTTTTAATAAATAAGTTTTGATTATGTAATCTCATTAATCTATTGATAAACAATCATCATAATGTCAGTGAATAAATTATCTCTAACCTAAATTAAAAATTTTTGTTTTTTATGAGAGTAAAATGAAAATGTTTCCTAAATCAAGAAAAAGAATTTAAGTATGTAGGTCTCTAGTAAGTCATCATATCAGAGGCATGCAATCAATATACGGACTTGGAAATAGCTGTTAAACATTAAAATAAGAATTTTCTTTGTAATTTTAGAAAGGAAAAAATAAAAAAGCCTTATGGGTATTAAAAAAAAAATTATATATATTATGTACACTTTCAGATAATCTTAAACACGTTAGATTGGTAGGTTGGAAACCATACCTTGTTTTTAAATTCATGTTTGCAAATTTGAAATTATGTTTGTAATTAAATATATCCAAAAAAATATTCAAGTAAATAACAAAATAATTTGAAGTAAATGATAATAAATACTGAAAATAAAACAAAGAAAAAGATTAAACAAATCTGTGTGTAAATAAAGTTATTAAAAGAAAAAAAACCCAGAAGTTTTATAACAAAGAAATAACCAACAATGATCTATTTTATGTGAAATTTATGTGAAAAGTAGATGGTTTTGAAGCTCTATCTTTCAGTATAAGTCTGGTTATCGGTAGTTGTTCTATTTTAAACTGAGATACGAAAAGGGGTGGTATCCCAGAAGGTAAACACTGAATTTATAAAAATATTTCAAATGTTTTTTTAATTTAAAGCTTTGCTCTAAAAGGAAGATAAATATGAATTTCGCTTAAAAATTACATGATGACTGGTTATTTTGATTCGATTTTCTTCGGCCAGAAAATATTGTTTACTGATTTTTTTTCTTAGCTGAAAGTGGAAATGAACTATAAAGTAACAAGTTATGGAAGAGATTTATAAAATTCAAATTAAAAATTAAATTTGCAGTAAGAAAACATTATTATGGCCTACACAGCATGGTTATTTTTTATCTTTTCAAATAGAACATACAAAAAGTAATCATATTATTAAATGCTTTTGTAGTTACTGTTTACCTTTTTACTTAAGATTGTTAATTGCACATTATTTACCTAATCTACAGTTATACTTAATTCTACAACGGCTTATTTAAAGTAATAATAAAAAGCAAAAAAAAACAGTAATACTTGACCAAGAATTTTTTAATGGGAACGAGAGGATTTTTGTTCCTGTTAGCTAATGAATACATATGTTAAATTAAATAGTTAAAAAAAGGTAATAAAAATAATAAAATATTGCTACTATTGATATCAAAATAAATATTAATGTAAAGGAACTATTACGTTACTTACGAACTATTACGTTATTTTTGTTCTTATCTTAATATTTTGTTTATAAATTGTTTAATATTTTGGCTGCGGTAAAGGCCCCCTGGGTCCAGGGAGGGTACTTCTGGATACTTCTTGATACACTCAATAATAAACGAATCTTTAAGGTTCTTTATATCAATTCTATATAATAAATAATTACAATATTACTTAACAAATTGCATTTTGGAATTCCTAAAGGTTGTGCCAACTATAATCAATATCACTATACTATTTATCTTATTTTACATATAAATGCAAGGCGATGTCATTCGATAACAAAACGCATTAATTATTCAACGAAAGTCTTGAACAGTAGCCGTTAACTATGTTGAAATACAAAAAGAAGAATAGTATTGTAAAAATGTTTTTGAGGGACGTAAAATAAATCAGATTTTATATTTTTTTCAAAATGAGATGCGACAAAAAGACGACAGAGTAATTCGCGTATAAAGTTCAACGGAAAGCTCTCTTTGATTCACAGAGTAAGTTAAACCGACTCCACTTTTACGAGTTTCACTTTATTTTACGGCACAAATTTATGATGCTAGACATACAATAAAATTAAACAGGAATCGTAAAAAGCGATAATACTTACACTGAATGTTTATTAAAGATAGATTTCATTATCTTGAATAAAAATAATGTTCTTAATTAAAAAATATCCCGTTTATGTATACATTGCAATGACTTTGGGAGGAGCTCATATTATATACAGCGATTACAACTTAAAAAATGAATAAATTACAGTTTATAACTATAACATAAATGAACGAGAATACATATTTACGGATACCCGTAAGTACGCACACAACAGATATATCGAGGCTGTTAAATGATTATATTTACATGTATTTCTTTTACAAACAAAAAAAAAACTTCTTGAGCTACGATTGATTATTAAGAACAAATATACACGTTATCGAGACGGTGTTGTCAGTTTTCAGGTAGTGAACACGCCGACCTGCTTTTACATAAATATATATATATATATATATGTATATAAAATATAATATATACATATATATATAATGAAGCATACGAGTATACAGATTATTAGTATGTAGCCCTTAACATTTTATTGGTTAAACGTAAAAACATTTAGTTTTGCAAATGGTCTTACCTCGAAACTACCTTGATATCACATCCCAACACCCTAGGCGACTCAAATGTTCTAAATGAAAAAAGTAAGATAATCACATTATTCTAAAGGACATTAAAAAAAAAAATTGCTGTGAAATACTTTGGACTACGACAACCCTAACCAAAATTGTGGCCATTATATTATTTTTACAGATAATTTAAAAAGTTATTGAGAATACATCTTAAATAATTACTCAAAACAGAAAAAAAGATGTAGGAATTACCTCAAAACTACCTATTTTTCGGTATGGGACTAGCACCGGGGGTATAGTAGCCCACTTTATAACAAATGGCTACAATGGCAATAAAAATAATCAGTAGTAGCGTCTCTTTGGCAGAAGAGTTCATATCCCAAATTTTTAAGGCCAAAATCTTTGTTTTACAGTCCCCTTTAAAATAATATTGAAACCATGAGGGGAGAGGGGGAGGTTGATTCCTGGTCCTGGAGAAACCTGGGTGAGGTGATCGCGGAAAAATAAATCGTTTCGAAATAGGAGTATTTGGTAAATCTCATTTTTCTATGTTTAATTGTTAAAAGTTATTTAAAGTTGCCATATTTCGTTAACACACTTTAATTATATTTAAATATACCACCAGACTTACATTTAAATACACCATGACTATGTAAATACACCACAGACTTATATTTGACAAAAAAAACTCCAATTTAAGTTTATGTCAAATATTTAGTTTTGTTAATTTATTCATACTTTAATGAAAGATCTGATGCGAAAAATTAATCTTACCATTAAAGAAATTTATCAAGTAATTAAATCAATATTATTTTATATTAAATGGAATTTAGTTCTTATATTCTGATAATTGAGTTAGAATAAATTTAAAAATATAAATCAGAGAGAGTACTGTTTAATAAGAATAGATAAAAAAAATTAAGAAACTATTATTGCAGGTTAATTTTTCGTTATCTATAGAAGAAAATATTTGCAGGGATATTTAGTGTGCACACATATTTTGTTATAAAATTTTAGTATAAAATAAGTCAAAAAATGTTTTCAAAGGTAATTACCAAGTACTCAAATAAAAAAAGGTGACCTTAAGCAGTCCTTTTTTTCTTTTGAACTCAAACCACACAAGATTATTTTAATAATTTAAATATTAAATTATTATTTTAATAATTTATAGGTACCAAATTACTTAAAGAATTTATCTGATGAATAAAAGAAGTATAAATTTAAATGTTCTTCTATTAAAAATAATTTAATTTCCTAATAAAAAGTGAGTAATAAGCCTTAAAAACATACAGAAATTACCGATATAAAATAATATTCGAAGAAAGTTGTTAGAATAAATCGGTTTTAAACAGAAGATATAATCATTTTTATAGTTAACTTAATATTGAATTCATTTTATTGTCTTATAACATGATTACAATTTTTTAAGCAATTATTTTCTTTGTTTTATTTTTAGATTTTACTTTTTTAATACTCAAGATTAAATTTTGCAGTAATTTAAAAGAAAGTGAAAGAAGTTTTTAATTCCACAGGATCGGCAATCTTTTCACCGAACAGTAAAAAGAATTTCTTAGAATATTTTGTGCAAACATTTAATTTTACCTTTTTCATATTACAGTACTTTATTTTTACCACTCTTAGATAAAATAGAAAATCAAAATACAATGTCTGGGAACTAAAACTTGGAAAAAATGAAATAACATCTATAAATTGGAATTAATTATCCTTAACACCTTATTATTTTATTACTGAATGTAAATTAAAGATTTTTATTACGTTGGTTCAAAGAAAATAAAATCCCAGAAAGTTTAATTGAATTATTGAATTAGAATTAGCGAATTTATAACATGGTTTAGGAAAATGAAGACATAAAACTAATGCATAGGCTGTTGAAAATTTGAATACTAGATCGTGGATACCGGTGTTCTTTGGTGATCGGGTTTCAAGTAACCACACTTCTCAGGAGTGGTCG
>JAAAKQ030192649.1:0-12020 GCA_010016005.3 Zanna intricata
ATGTTTATTGGAAACTTTTTTCTTATTTTTAGATATAGAATCAGTTTCCGAGAGATTGCTGTGCAGTTTTGATACACCCTGTTTATGTGTATGTGTGTATATATATATATATATAAAGTTATACAGCCATTTTATACATTCCCGGTAACCTAAGGATTCCAACAAACATACATACATCCATCTAAATCGGTTCAGCCGTTCAACTATTACAGTGGAACAAACATACATACATACATAAACCCTTAATACATTAGATTACTTTGTTTTGTAAAAGGGAATAGTGAAAAAACATTTTTCCATTAACTTTATCTTATTTGTACGACTGGTTATTTATAACCTGTTTTTTTTTACGTGGTAGCTAATATACACATACATTTACTACTTATGCTCTAGTAGAATATTGATTTGAATATCGATTATAATATTAGAATGTGTGATTAACCACATACCGTGGTTAATTTCAAACATACCTTTGAAAGAGCAATTTGTTCCATATTATTTGAAATTGAAATGAAGCCTAAACTTTGAAAATATTTAATTTAATAATCATTTGTTTTTACTCAACTGTTGTCTTTTTTTTATATATTTTTTTTTTATTTTATTTTTTGCAAAACTGATAATTTAGTAATTTCACTGAAATTTATAAATATGAATGTTTCGGGACGTATTCCCTTACTTCAGGTACCAATTTAGGACACCAAAATGGGCTAAAAGGTTCATATCAACACAAGTCCTATTTTGTTTTTGTTTTCCTTCTGGACGCCATTTCGTGATATTCAACAAAAAAATTATTTCTCAGGAACCGGTAAATCTACTTTAATTAAATTTATCAAATCTAGTCTAATATCTGTTCTAAAAAATTAACAATTTTGAAAACATCACCCTTAAAAAATTTCAAAAGGACGGCCATCTTAATTTTTTAATCTTTATTATCATTATATTTATTTATTTGATCAAATGTTTACTTGTACAAAATTTATTAATCATTTTATTTTGGGCAAAATGATACCTTAATTTGTAAAAAACTGTTGAAAAAACAATCGAGTTGTTGCAGACATTTAACCCCCGGAGTATGCTCGTGCTCCAGAATACGAGCTGATAATATTTTATTAATTTACTATTATTTTTTAATACTAATGATTTTATTACATGTAGTGGAGGAAATAAAATAGGTAAAAAATTATCAGCTTCCATTGTGGTGCACAAGTTTACTACCGGGTTAATTGTCTGCCGGCCTCCGTGGCGCGAGTAGTAGCGTCTCAGCCTTTCATCCGAAGGTCCCGAGTTCGAATCCCGATCAGGCATGACATTTTTCACACACACTACAATTCATTCATCACATCCTCTGAAGATATACCTTAACAGTGGTTCCGGAGGTTAGAAAAAAAAAGGGTTAATTGTCTACGCCCACCACATCGAAAATCAGCTGATTTCGAAGTCAAGAGTTCTAAGGTTCAAATCCTAGTAAAGATAGTTACTTTTATATGGATTTGAATAATAGATCGTGGATACCGGCGTTTTTTGATGGTTGTTTCAATTAACCACATTTCTCAAGAGTGGTCAGCCTGAGATTGTACAAGACTACACTTTATTCACATTCATACATATCATCCTCATTCATCCTCTGATGTAATACCTTACGGTAGTTCCGGAGGCTAAACAGAAAGATAAAGAAAGGGGTTAATTGTTTAAAATAAGTTGATTGTATGTCAACGGATTTTTACAAATGAGGTGTCACTGTGTTCAAAATAAAATGTTTAATAAATCTTGTAATAAATATATATATGATGGAAGAAATAATTACAAACACATAGAAGATCAATAAATTAAATTAGCCATCCTTTTGAAATGACGTCATCAAAATTTGTTATTTTTTAGAAGAATACTAATCTTACATTTATCAAATTTAATTAAAGTAGGTTTACCCGTTTCTGAGAAATAATTTTTTGTTGTTGAATATCACAAAACGGCGTCTATAAGGAAAATAAAGCCTATTTTGCTTCGATATCAAATTTTTTTTTCTCGTTTGGGAAATATCTTCTGCAACATTCCGTATATTGAAGTTAATGCAAAACGTAAAATAATTGTTGACGTCATAGTTAATAGAAAGCTATCATGATTATTCAGTCTGATAACGCAAAAAAAAAAAACCGATGATATATTGATACTTATACAAAATACTGTAAAAGAAATATACTTGTTCCGGGTCAATAAATAAATTAAAAAAAAAAATTTCCGTTTATTTCTAAGCTGTCAAACAGGTTGTCAACTAGTAACTTTTTACCCAAACGATGTTGGGAATTTATTTCTGAGGATATACTCATAGAAATTTTATAATTTCAAACGCGTGTTAACTGACGCACGGATCTGAAAATTAATGGGTTGGGAAATCCATTGGTCAGTGATAATATTGAAGTCACTGACTCTAAAGTTATATAATTACATAACTACCGAGAAAAGAAAGGGTTTTAACAAGAAACTTGTCAGACTAGTTTAGAGTTGAAGTTTTAATTACTGCAGTTCTAATGTTATTCTTACTATTAGTTGTAGTGTTATTCTTGTTATTAAACAATTAGTATAGTTATTAAAACGTGAAGAATTGGTTTATTTACATTTTTTACTTTCATAAATTTTTTTAATATTAAAAAAATATATATATGTATAAAACTATATAAGTACTTTCCACATTAACTTCTCAACCGCTGGTCTAATCTAGATAATTTTTTTTTATATCATATCTATTAAACTTTGATAAACCTTTACGCAAAACAAAGAGTATATATCCATATAATAATAACTGTTTGAAAAAAGGCTATTTCAACTAAGAGAAAATAGTATTTAACAGCATCATTTTTCGTACGGTGGTATATTTACTTACTAATAAATTACGTTTTAATTTTACGGATCCCTCGATTTTTATCTGAAGGTATTTTTGTAATTTTTTTAATATTTGATTTATCAAAATTTAGCTGACAGTTCTTGATAAATAAAAAATTTAATTAAAAATATAATTATTCCATTTTTCCTTTCTTGGGTTAACAATTGGATCCTATTTCTCCTGATAAAAGTTTGTTTTTGTGTTCTTAAAGATAAAGTATACATGAAAAATAAGGTTAATAACATAAAATTATCTTTAGTGTTTAAAATTTAAAGAGTTTCATCTAAAAATTTATCAAGAAAAATTTATTTTTTCAAATCATGATTACATAACTGAATTACGTTCAAGAGTTTTCTTGTAGGTCATCCTTAGCAGACATAAATTATCATTCGATTGAAAAATTAAGATATTTTGCTCATACAATAAGAACAAAAAAAAACATTCATATGGAATATTTTCCTATATGGCAGTGAATCATGAACCATAGAAGTAGACGGAAAAAGGAGCCTAGACACATTTGAGCAATGGTGCTATGAAAAATTTTGTAGGTTTACATGAAAGGAAAAAATAAATGATTAAAAAGTGTTATAAAGAGTTGATGAGATGCCATGTTCACAAAGCTTATAAAAAAGAAACAGGAAGTACGTGGATAGGATGTGTAATACTGTATAATGTAGAGTGTTTAGAAAATTATACAACCTTATTAAAGAATGTTTCCTTCTTTTGTTGCTGGTTTAATTGAAGAAAATTTAGGAAAAGTGAGTTTCACAATGCAGTAGAGAATATTCACTGACTTTCAATACATTAGATGTGCCATTTCTCAAACCCAAGATGCCTTCACAGAAAAGTATGGTATGGATGCACAAACTAAGTCCTCCAGAATAAGCGGCTGTACAATAAATTCCAAGAGTCAGGGAATGTGTCAGATGCAGTCAAAAGTGATCAACTGAAAGTGCTAACATCAAAAAAATTGAGTCAATCTGCAATGATATGAGTCAAGCTATATTTTCTGTTAGTCCGAGAAGTGCGTGCGATACTTATCTACCCAGTCTGATCTCTCCATTGGTAGTGCCCACATGACATTGTGCAAGTGTTTAAAGATTCATCTGTACAGAAATGGTGTTGTTCACAGTTGTTTCCTGCAGACACTGGAATATATGTAGTTTTCTGCCAATGGTTCATGTCATCTATCATGAAAAATAGCTCAATTATTGGTTCTAGTGTGACAAGGCATGGTTCACCTTGAGGATAAGTAAACGCAACAGAATTCATGCATTTGGTGTATATAAAATCTACATTCGCTGCACTTCTGCATGAAAAATGAGTGATTGGTGTGCAGTGTCATGTAGATGAATCTTTATGGCATTTTTCATGGCAAAGTGAACAGTGAGTGTTACTTACAGATGGTACAACAATCTATTCCTGCAGACCGGCTAGAATATACTTTGTTTCAGCATGACAGTTCTATGGCTCATACAGCCAACTGTACTGTAACTTTCTTGGATCATTGCTTTTATGAACAAGTGATTTCAAAGGGGTTGTGGCCCCATTGGTCTCCTGATTTATCTCCTATGGGGTATCTCCTTGTGGGGATACTTTAAGAATGCTGCTTACAAAACTCATCCTCACACCATTCCCAAATTGCAGATTGAAATTGAATGCTGTGTCACAGCAGTTCCGCAGCATACATTACAAGTGTTTAAGAGCATGCATCATATTAAATTATGTGAACTGCATAATAAGAGGCCACTTTCAACAATTATTGTAACTTACTTATTTTTGCATAAGGCTGCATCACTTTTTGCACTGGGATTGAAAAACATACTATTTTATGTTTGGCTAAAATAATTCTGTTAAATAGGTAAAAACATGATTCTAAGTTTTAAACAAAACTTGGAAAGAATTTTATTCTGAATAAACAAAATGGTATGAATAAGCTACATAGAAGCTAAATACCAATGTAAAAATTATGAAGTTCATTCAGAACAAAACATAAAAAAAATGGCAGATTTTAATTTCTTGTTAACAGAGGAACATCTTCCAGCAGATGTAGCAAGTATGTACTCAGGTTCCATTAAAATTTTAAAAACCTAATCGCTGGATCTGAGTTGAATATCCTAAATATCCTAAATCGCTGAACCCTAATTAGTTGAATATAAGGTAAAAGGTAAATCTTAAAAAGCATACTTCTAAGCTTTTAAAACAAAGAAGCCTACTACAAACCCTATTGGTTTGCCTATTGGTTAGCATAGTTGGGAAGAGCTAAAAGCTGTTAAACAGATGGGACAATATTAATGTGTAACTGATAAGTAAAATCCAAGCTTAGGCTTATGATTCATGGAGCACACAGCTTGGTTGTATTACTATTACAAATATGAGAACACTGAAATGGTTTTAGATGTTATGAACTGCTGTAAGCTCCCAGTAGTCAAAATCAGATTAACATCTAGACTTGGGTTGGAAAATTTTAGTGATTTTTATCATTCTAGTCAGAAGCAAAGATGGTACATTTAATAAGTAGTACTGTTTACTTTTACTCATTTAGCTTAAATGAATTTAGCAAAATGAAGCTTAGCTTCATTGCTTATCACTTGTTGATGATTATAAATGAACAATCAACAATCAAACTAATGTCCTTTTTAAGAACCTAATTTATTAAAATTAGGAAATAGATGAAAAACAATTAAAGCTAAGTATAACCATTAATAAACAAGAAGAAGGCCAGATAAGGCATGATGTCAAATATAGGGAGGGGTGTTGAGTAAATTCTATATAAAGATTGACAGAGATTTAAAAGTACCAGTATAAGTTTTGACAATGGAGTGTTTCCAAAACATGTCAACAAATGATAAAAAAAAATGAAACTAAGAGATAAAATGAAACCAGTACTAAACATAGAAACTATAGCAATGTTAGCAGAAAAGATAGTAGTAATTATTATCTTAACATCATCTGTACATCAAGCTCAGGATAAGCTCTCTGTTCGCAGGCTACAAATAACTATCGAATTCAGTTGTCTTTAACAAAGATTAATTTAAATGGTAAATATCAGTAATAACCATGTACAACAAAAGCTGTATGTTCATTTCAAATGAAACAATCAGAGATGAGTTACACTAAAACATATTCCAAAGTTATTTGCAACAACTAACAATAAAAATTACCAATACTATTTTTCCAACTAATGAAATAAGTCAGTCTACTTATTTTCAGTATTGCCAACTAAGGAGCAACAGTAAATTCCGTTATAAATGTGTGCACAACTGGAAACTTTTTCTCATGCTATAATAAATTATTTCCAGTAGGCTGAAAGTCTCGCATTCTGATTTTCTGAAGGGGATTTTTTCTATCCGCATCCACAGATTAGTTTTGGATTTAAATACTACTTACAAGATCATTATAAACAATATTTTTTTTTCTATTGTTCACTGATAGCACAGCTTCCTCTTACATGGCAAGTTAATTAAAAAAAAAAAAAAAAAAATGATCATATCAAAATAAGATTGAACATGAAATCTATGGAGGATCTCTGATCACAAACTAAATAAAAAATCCATTGTTCTCACTGATGAACCCTTACTAAACAGAGATTTAAAATTAAATCCTCAAAGGAAAAAACTGAGTATGAATTTATAATTTCACTTCCAGCTAACATGGTTTAGGTAACAACATTTAATAATTGTTTTAAAAAATATTTTTACTTGTGAGTAGCAATAGGATTAAAAAAACAAGTTCAAAAAAATAAAATTTCAAAAAATTCATGTATATCCCGTCAAGGTGATTCCTTATACATAAGATTTGGCATAGTCAAGGATATGGTTGAACATACCCAATAGTAGCATGATATTATGATCCAGTAATAATATCCTCTTAAGGTAAAGAGGAGTAATTTAATTTGGTAAATTCTTCTTGCATAGGGATGAATTTTGACCTTTACTATAGAACTTTTTTGAGATAAGGGAAGTGTTTAGTTACATAATATGACAACCTATCGTAGTGTTACTGATAAATGTTCATAAAAATGATCTCAATTTTAATTATATATAGATATATATATATATATATATATATATATATGCTATGTATTTGGCAATTAAATAAAAAAAGATCTCAATTATAACTATATTTACATGTATATGCTACTTATTTCGCAAAATTAAAACACAGCTTACAATATAAGTAGGCCACGAGCTACACTGCTCCTGTAAGCTACAAATGAATACATTATATATTACTTAATTTAATAACACTAATTGAAGTTAAAAAGTGTAACCTCCATCTATAATCCGTTTCTGGCCTCAGATATTATACCAAAACCCCTTTTGCATAGTTTTTTTTTATATGGAATATAAGATATATATATATACTGTCCTACATGGAAATTTAACTCAAATTCCACATGTAATTGGTAGGTTTCTGTTGAATTTATGTATTAAGACATATCAGTACAAACCAATACTTTCAGCTAATTTATTACGGTATGAGTAATTACTCATAATAGTAATATGACCAGACTGAGTTGGCAGAGAGCCAATTCTATTAACAGTATAATGATGATTGAACATTGAAATCTCATTGACATTGCAGCTATAATTTCTCTTTAAATCTGGGTTAATTACTTACTTGAGTTTGAAGATCTAGGGTTTATCTTTTCCCCCCTCAAGATAAGGGCAATGATGGCTTGATTTGATCATCTCTATACAGATACAATACACCTCTCTAAATATTGAACAAATTTTCATTTGTTTTTATATATTATATTCTGACCACATGGCAGTTTGTGTATGACGATTTTCTCCAGTTATGATGACTTTACTCAGTGTATTAACTTTACTCTCCAGTTGTAAGATTGCTATTTTTATCGCTTACATTGTATATATAACCAACAAAGCGGATGCAGTTCTTCTATAAACAATTTTTCCATTTGTAATATTATTTTCTACTAAAAAAAAGATTCATTTATCAAAAAAATTTTTTTTTCTAAGTTTACCAATATCTGGTTTAATACCTACAACTACTTATCGTATAAAAAATATGAAACATTTTTTTTCTTTTACACTGAACAGAGGTTTTTATGAGATAATTTTACTATTTTTTCCATTTACTAATGTAAAATAGCTTTAATGATACTATTTTAATAAGATATGTAACAATACAATTTACATTTCTTCTAGAGGTGGAGAAATTTTAAATTAATTTATGAACTGGAAAAGTTTTTATTTGTAAAAATTGTATTATTAACTCTATACAGGTATTTTTTATGGAACATAATCAGTTTGTGACTCAAGATATTACTACTAGAAAAAAAATGGATTTTTTTTTTTTTAATCAATAAACTATGAGATAAATTTCAAAATAATCAGGGAAAAATTAATTCCATACAACAATTTGTATACTCTCTGTTTTTCTGTTTAGCCTCTGGAACTACCGTAAAATACTACTTCAGAAGGTGAATGAGGATGATCTGTATGTATATGCATGAAGTGTACAATTGGTGGATACCGGTGTTCTTTGGTGGTTGGGTTTCAATTAACCACACTTCTCAGGAGTGGTCGACCTAAGATTGTACAAGACCACACTTCATTCACATTCATACACATCATCCTCATTCATCCTCTGAAGTAGTTCTGGAGGCTAAACAGATAAAGAGAGAGAGTTTAAATACCGCTGACCAACCACCAAAGAACACCGGTGTCCATGATCCAGTATTCTAATCCGTATTAAAGGAACTACCTTTACTAGGATTTGAACCTCAGTACTCTCACTTCGAAATTAGCTGATTTGCGATGTCGCGCTAACCACTAGACCGGGCTGGTCTAGACCGGACTGGTGGGCAACAATTTATATACTAAAATTGAAAAACTGTCGAACACGATAAGGAAAATATTAACTGCATTTTATACCCATTTATTTTGAATTGATAACAGTAGATTAACTAAACAAATTTTTTATTTCTTTCAAAGTAAGAAAAAAAAAATTAAAGGCAGATGGTTCACACAAGTCCAAGAAGACATAAAAGAATAGAAGATAATTGAAAACATTATAAGAGAAAAAGAAATTTTAAAGATAATATTAAAATATGAAAATAAAAGGTTCCAACATGCGCCAAATAAAACAAACAACAACAACAACAGAGCTGAACTTTCTGAAGAATAAAGGAAAGAGATATCAGAAAGAATGAAGAGGTATTGAGCAGACAGAAAAAACAGAAAAAAAGAAACAATCCTAAATAAATAAATAAATGATCTAACTTTTCCAAGGTGAAATACTCTGAGACAAAAAAAGATGAAGATTTTAAAATAATAAAAAACTTTTCATGAGTTATGTACAAAAAATAAATACCAAGACATAACTGGTTTCCATGACGTCTCTTAAAAATCTCTGAACTCTTTTCTATTACCAATTTCAAACCGTTTAAAAAATTTAATTAAAAACTGGTTAATTAAACGTGAAATTAATTAGCTATAAACGTTTAAATTTTAGTTCACACAATTTTATCTATCAATATACTATCTCTGAGTAATTCTTCACTTAGCCCTGACAAATATATCCCTCTACAACTATATTCTCAGTGGTATAATAGAAGTTACAACCCTAATGAGGTTATTATACTCAGTTATAAAAGTATGAGACCGTTACGGGACGGTAGTTTAAAATATTTAGACACTAAAATAAATTTTTCATGTCTAAAAAGTATTTTTCATCGATTTTTTACTCGATAACAGTCAACAATAGTTGAAGATATTTCAGAAAAAGCACAAATATGATAACAGAAAAACGAAATATTAATTATAAATAAACTTAGCGCTTCTTAGTTACGGAACAAGAACGCATATGATGTTGAAAAAGTATTTCTGCTCGTATAAGTCCGTTACTAATCAGCTACATTTATTGTATACGAATTAACCAACGAACCAAATTTGTTTTAAAACATTTTATTTTAATAGGCTATATTTTTATATTATTTTTTTTTTTTTTAGTATGTGTGTACGCTTTGTGGAATAATCAAAGTGTTTAAATAAATGAATAATTAATATGTAAAAAAAAAAATAGTTTTTTGTGTATAAAATAAAAAACACACTAAAAAATAGTTTATAGTGTGTGTGCGCTCACACACACGCGCGCACACACACATAGCAATAACGGATATTCAAAAAGTTAAACGAAAATAAACCATGCCATTAAACAATGTAAAATTAAATGAATAGAAAACAGAAGCAATATTATTGCATTATATATATATATATATATAATATAATATAAAAATATATGCCTTATTAAACAGATTTAATTCACAAATAATAATAATACTCGTAGTAACAGTAATAATAATATGTTGTAAAATAAAAATAAATTTTTGATATTTAAAATCAAGTTTATAAATACTATAAAGGATCTAGGATTTATAATTATCTTTTTTCTATTTATGGTGTAGTCGTAAAAAGAAATATAAGTTTATTTTAAGCTAAATAACAGAACAAATCTGTTTCAATTATATTTTATATGATTTAATAACAGACTAATAAATCACGTTTATAATAATTAACTGAAATCAAAAATTTTTTTAAATAAATTTAAAAATTATTACTAATTATAAGTTATATATATTTTTAATAATTATTATAATTCAAGTAAATAAATGGCCCTAACGAATTAATTTTCTTTATAAAAGAGTAGATTTACTGAATTATATATGTCAAAATAAATCGGTAACATAATTTTCGTAATTATCTTAATTGATCTCAATCTATGTTCACATAAACAGACAAAATATGTTCTACTGTAATGTTTATGTCATTTAAATTGAAACATATTTATTTTTAACTCTTTTACATATATTTCTCTATTTTATTGTCATATAAAAATTAGAACATCTGTAAATATGGTTGTTTAAATCTCCGATCTCCGTGGTGGACTGATAACATCTCGGTCTTTCATTCAAAGGTTTGAATCCCGGCTAGGTAATACATTAGAAATTTCTACTTTCATATGCCCACGTATAAGTCCCTTTGTAAGCTTAATGAATTAATTCATAAGTCAAAAACAAAATATATATATATATATATTAAAAAAGAATTAATTTTTTAAATAAATTTATTCATCATCATCATATGATTCAGACAATAAATTAAAATCTTAGGAACCTTAAGGTTAATGATCTTATTGATTCTGTAATACAGATAATTATAGGTGTCAATTTATCTAATTATTCTATTATTTAGTGAGCATTAAAATTTAAATTGTGAACGTGTCAAATTGTATAGCTTTATTTTTCGTATGGTAACAATTCAAATCAAATCATTTTTATTCTTTCAACCATTACAATAAAGAGTACATAATATTTTTATACAACAGTGACCATATTAAGCACCTAATATACATATTATTATAAGAAATATAAAATAAAAAAAAAAATAAAAAACAAAAATTAAATTTAGATATGTACATTAATAAAGTTAAAATTAAATGAAAATGGTTTAAAAGAACTAGGTACCTTATTAGGCATTGCCTGTGTCAAGGTTACCATGACACTTAAAATTTAATAATAGTCAATGGAGAATTACAACTAAAATATTAAAATAATAATTAATAATTTACAGCAGAGCAGACAAATAAAAAATATTTAAAAAATAATGGATTACCAGTGAGAATTCTATAATTCAATAAATCCTACTGTACAACTCTGATTAAATCATGTTCTGAAAAAAGAAACAATTGATGGGTACCTCAAGTGAAATTTATAAAGAGATTTCTTCATTTGTTATAGAGAAATTAAAAAATAGCATGGTTTCAAAAAAAAAATTCAAAAACCCATTTTAACCCTTGGAAAATCAGAATTAAAAAAAAAATTAGAAACTGGTTTTTAGGTATCATATGAAGATTAAACACCCAAAAAAAAAAAATCAACCTGATAACTTCATTTTTTAACGAGAAATAAAAAAATAATAAATTTTATTGATTTTCCACTTTAACACTTTAAACTCTCCCTTTTTCTGTTTAACCTCCGGAACTACCGTAAGGTATTACTTCAGAGGATGAATGAGGGTGATATGTATGAATGTGAATGAAGTGTATTCTTGTACAATCTCAGGTCGATCACTCCTGAGAAGTGTGGTTAATTGAAACCCAACCACCAAAGAAC
>JAAAKQ030192660.1:0-12019 GCA_010016005.3 Zanna intricata
ATTCTACCATTCTTCTTCTATATTTTCTAACTTGTTGTTATAATAAATATAACACATTAAAATTAATTTATTTCATTTAAATATTAAAGTAATGTAACTTTTTACCATGTGCATGGTTTTACTTATTATGAATTATATGTTAGAATTTAATATTTTTATTTTAGTGTGCAATTTGACAAAATGAAATCAATCATGACTGAGGATGCAGGATCCTGTGAAAATACTTCGATGGAGAAATTAACATGAGAAATGTCTTATCTCAATATTCTGCATTAGATGTTTGTGTTAGTAGAATTTAAAATATAATTTTACAACACAGAGTAATAATACGAATCTTAAAAATTTAATTACAATAAAATAATTGTTTAACTATGTAGGCTTCTTGAGCAGTGTAGCAATTTCCCAACCCTTATTTGATTTTGTTTCCATTCTACTGTTTTTGTCTACATCTCTAATTGGTAATCCTTCTACAATCTTGTGTAATATTTTCTTAGGTAACTTCACCATGGAAAGTTGTGAATCTTGTCAAAAAAATAAATTTCTGTTTACATCATCATTAGATAAATGTGGCATTAGTTACTGTTCAAGCATATCCAGTTACAAAAACATAAGATGAATTGAAAAAAAAATGATCAAAATAAAAAAGTGGCATAGATTTTAAAATACCGTAAAGCGCAAAAAAATTGTTTAGTAAATACCCAAACCCAATAACCTCTAATGTTGGGATGAGTTACCTCACTTCTTGAATGGAAAGTAGGTCATTACTAAGCAGAATTCTTAAGAGTTTTTTCTGTTCCTATTACCCTTTGGTCATTGATCGGTCTTATTTTTTTTTGTCACTGTCGAACAAAGATAAATCTCAATCTGTACGGCCTTAATTGCTGATATGTCTTCAAAGTCTTTCAGACTCTAGCGATGGGAATAACCAGTTCTAATATGTAGTTTATACCACTTTCATAAAACGTAGTAATAGTTGGCCTTTGAGATGATTCTCAGAGACTAATTAATGACACTGAATTATTTTTTGAATTAATAGTCAATCAAAATTAATGAAATCACAAGAAAAAAACATAGAACATGCTTTACATGTGTATACATTTGTTCTTACCAGATTTTTATACAGTAATACACTATCGTGTTGGTATAGCATTGCATAATGGATATGGTAGCATTTCAAAAAAAATTATATAAATCACTTAACAATTTCTTTAGAAATGAATTATTGCATTTTTTGTCAAGACTAGTTTCGTTCATCCATAGAAACTGTTCTTAACAAAAACTGTAATAATTTGCTTAACTAAATTAATTATGTTAACAGTTTAGTTTTTCATTAATTACATATTTTAGACACAATTTGTTTACATTAAATGCCCTTACAAAATTGTAAGTTCAATTTTTACCTAGAATTATAATTGCTTTTAATTTTCAGGGTCAACTAAAGTTGAAATACATTATTTTACCTGTTAATGTATACCCACTAATATAGACACAAAAGATATATTTATTTTTTATCAGGTTAAAAAATTTAATCTTTGGTAATTTTTTTTTATTATTATTTTTTTTGTAAATTTATTTAGTAGATTCATTTTATTTCAGATTATTTAGTCTATAGTTTATTTTGTCAGTTTGAAATAATATATATTTTTTTTAAATTTTATTTTACATTTATTTACATACTGTTTATTAAAAAATACATATATATAAATATAATACTCAGCAGCGTACCCTTTTATCATTGAGACAAATTTTTTTTTTAATGTAAAAAAAAAACTCCGTTTAATGAACTTAGTTTTAAATTTTATTTTTATTCTACATTTTATAAATGCTTCTGTATTCATAGTTAACAAATTTACAAGGAAAAAATGCAATGAATTTGAGTATTTTTATCATAGTATTATAAATTATCAACATTGTTACAATTGTATCATTTTTTTTCCTAACCCTACGAGACTGGTACCACAATTCTTCTTTGTTAGGTTATGTTGAATTCTGTTTTTTTTTTTCTTTTAAGAATACTCATAGACATACAGTATATGTTCATGTATTAAGTTATATAATTTACAATATTTTGTTAACATCTTAATAATATATGTTGTACATACAAAACATTGACCTCATTTTATTATTATTTTTTTATTTTATTATTATTATTGTTATTTAATCTAATTTTATAAGTTTAACAATTAAAATGAAATAGAATAATATAAAAAGTGTTAAGCCTAATGTTAAACATTTTTATTAGTTATATAATAAAAATAATATTCATAAAAGCTTTTAGGACTTATAGTCAGAATGTTAAAATTCATCAATATATTTTATACATATGTAATTATTTTTGTTATTGTTTTTTAATTATAATTATTATTTCTTTTTACTGAATAGTTAATTTTTTTATGTTAATATTTTATTGCTGTTGTTATTTAAACATTAAATTATATTAATTACTTATATTTAATTTTTGTTAAGATAATAATTTTTATAATTATTGTCTTTGTGGAACTTCTCTGATGCAATAACTTTCCCTCCAGCTGAAGATTGTTGTTTAAGATTTATTCACTAAATCCCTAGTTCTTAAAATGTTTGCTCTTCTATTTCTTTTATCTCATATACTATTTGTAAAAGCATTACATTTATTTGATGGCTCTTGGACATTTTTTTTTTTTTTGTAACCTCTGGAACCACCGTTAGGTCTACCTTCAGAGGATGAGATGAATGAATTATAGCGTGTGTGAAAATGCCATGTCTGACCAGGATTTGAACCCAGGACCTCTGGATGAAAGGCCAAGACATTACCACTTGCGCCACGGAGACCAGCACATCTATTTCTAATTTAACCTGAATTTTTATTTTCTTAACTACAGAGAAAATATGTTCTTTACTGTCAGAGGAAATACGTTTGTGCCCAAAACTACATGTATTATTTTATTTTAAATTCTGCATAATTTTAATGATAGTTTACAGAAAAAAAAATCATAATTTGCCAATAATAGCTACCTCTTCATGAATATCAATCAAAAGTGATTTTTACAAATGGCAATATGAAAGGCGGGTATTTAATTTTCAAAAGAAATTTTTATTGTCAATTAGTGCTTAGTACTATTTATTACATTGTTTCTTAATACACAATATTATTCTTCTCAGTAATTAATCTACTGTGTAGGTACATAAAATCTTGGTTTATAGATACACCAAGTACAAAACTAATACAGAGTTTTTGAGATATCTCAGACTCAAGAAATAATAAACTCAGGTTTAACAATTTAATTTATCCACCTGACTTTTTATTTAATAGTTTTATATAATGGAAGTTAATATTACCATTAAATAAGATACTGAAACTATCTTCCATTTTGTAACAGACATAAACTCACTAAATAAAATATATTTGTAGATATTAATTTCTTTAAACTGACTGAGATTTTCCTTACAGATCCAGTCATGTTTTTTTTTTTTTGTAAATTCTGCAGTATCCTTGGATTATTCCTGTGAGATTTTCTCATTAGATGGGACCAGAAAAATACATGTGCAAGAAATAAAACTAGTGAAGTTGGGATAAGTTTTTTTTTTAAATTTATGTATTCTTGATAAATTCATATTGCATTGTGATTATTTCAATGGATGCTGAAAGGTACCCCTACCAGTTGTAACATCTACCAAATGATTCTTTTGGAGATCAAGTTTTTTTCAAAAATAGAGTTAGCTGAATAAAGTATGTGAACTTATCTGCTAACATACACAACTGATAGGTTTCTAAACATATACTTAATATTTTTAGTGATGAAGTATTCACAATATTGTTGATTTTCCAGGAATACCAACATACAGAGTTGCTATACCTTCTTCTAATATATATCTCAAAATTTTGTTTAGAATAATTCAGTGCAAGATTTTTCCACAAAATTCCAGTAACATGACTTCCTCCTGATCTGCATGAGATCCACAGCAGACTAATTGACTTTTTTTGTTAATACAAGCTCATGAAGTTGGATATAATAACATTATCATTATAGCAGTTCTTCAAAGTTGCCTGTACATTCACTGAGCAACAATACTCTGTATTTTTTCCTTAGTTTTATAGCAGACATTTTAAAAATTTATTCCTCAGAGACTACTGATCATTATTTTTAGTAGCCAACTCTTCATATCATAATTTGTACATGAAATATTGAAGTTTATAAATTATTCACAAACTTGTTTTTTTAATAAGATGTAGTAAAATGTACTTTTTAGTTTTGCAAAATTTAATTAATAAACAATTAACAGTCAGTTGTGAGGGATGCATGTATCATTACAGTGATATAATTTTATCAAGCCTCTTTATTCTTATTTTTGCTTAAATTATTATTTTTCTTTCAATAAAGCCAGTACTATGTGGATCTGGAGTTCAGACAGGTTGAATCGTGAATTGATCCTGCCCTCCATAAAACTTTATAAATCTGATTGTTAGATTTACACAACTTTTAAATTAATTAATTTAATTAATACACAATAAACTGGAAAAAAAAATTGTCTTATTTACAGTTATAATTAAAACGTTTTTTTATCAAGTGTTTTTATTGTTGTATAAATTCTTTATCATGATCAGGCTTTTCATTTAAATTTATTTCTTTTGAACTGATAATTTTTTTTTTAATAAAATATACATGAGATTTTTGGCGCTTCCAATATTTTCTCAGTTGTAAAATTCTCAGCTGTTTTCTGGCATTTTCAATTGAACACCCTTTCTGAAATAATCATAATTTGTAATTTCTATTCAGATGAAGTTTAAATATAAAAATTCTTGTCCAGAATTTTTTGTAATCATTATGCATGTAGTATTTCAATTCTTATACTAGAATACAGACTCATGTTTACTTCCTTTTTTTTATTTTTCAAGTAGCATTGACAGATATTTAAATTTAATTATAATCCTTTAATTTCCAGGATGCTCTTTCCTGAAACATTCCCATTCTAGGTGTTGGGAAATCATCAATTGTCAGTTGTGAGGGATGCATGTATCATTACAGTGATATAATTTTATCAAGCCTCTTTATACTTATTTTTGCTTAAATTATTATTTTTCTTTCAATAAAGCCAGTACTATGTGGATCTGGAGTTCAGACAGGTTGAGTCATGAATTGATCCTGCCCTCCATAAAACTTCATAAATCTGATTGTTAGATTTCACAACTTTTATTTGAACATATGGAAGGGATGTAACAAACAGAGGTGCTGCCTTACTTAAGTTTTATATTTTATATATATATAAAACAATATATTGTTTTTTTTTTTTTGTTTTTTTTAAATTTGTATTTAAAAAGGTTTTCAAAAGAATAAAATGTGATAATTTTGTAATAATATTTTTAATTAATTACATGAATTTCTACTAATAAATACAATAATTATAAGAAATAAATAAAATACTAAAACAAACAAAAAATAATAATAATAATGATAATAAATAATCTCACGTGTATTTATTTATTTATAAGTTATTGCTATTTTTATTAATTTTTTTTCTTCTATTACTTTTGTATATATAAATTGTTAAATATTAATTTAGTTTTATCATTGTATTCTTAAGTTAAGATAATTTATGTTTGTTATTATTTTAAATAATTTATCTCAACTTTGTGTACTTATTAAGTAAATTAAAAAGATTTTAATAATTAAAGAAAAAATACTTGGCGAGTAAAAATTTTAATTATTATTATTAAAAAAAATTAATTGCCTTAAATTTTGAGATACTAAATTATTATTATTATTTGATACCATACATTGTTGTCATAATCATTGAATCATTGTTATTATCATTAAAATTGTCATTTATCATTGATTGCCACCAAAATAACATATTTTTAATTTTAATTTTTTATTATTATTATTATAGTATATATATATAATTAAAAGCATTATAATTGTATCATAAACTATTGTATATAGAATCAAATGGACCACATTATAAATTGTTCCTGTAATATTTATTAAATGTAGGTGTTATATACTGCTATTTTTTATTTATTAATTTATTATTATTATTGTTATCGATCATTAAGCTTGTTTAAAATCTTGTTTAAAATTGATGTACAGTACATTTGTTATTGATCTCTGAATTATGGTATCAGTCAGGTTTTTTTATATATATATATATATATATATTATTATTATTATTATTGTTGTTGTTGTTTAATATCATATGTAATAATAATTTTTTCTAATTTATTCTGAAAAAAAATATTACTTATTATTTTATAGTAAATATGATGAAACCTAACATTAATGGACACTGATTTCTTTTTTATAATTTTCCATTTATTAAAACCGTATCTAAAATATAAATTATTACATTATAATATTAATTATATTATCTTCTGTTTATAAGAAATTTTTTTTTTATTCCTTATCTGTTTGATTTTTTTAATTGTCTATGTTTATTAGGTTACATATACTAATTTGTAATTTATTTACTTCTCAAACATTAAACATCAGGTAAATAGCCAAATGACCAATTCTTTATATAAATATTGCTAGTTTTAACTTGTAACTTACATTCAAGAAGGTTACCTCACTAAAAAAACAAATACTTCAACTTTATTCTACCTTAATCCAGAAAAAATCTGGAAATACAGAAAATGAAAGATAAATTTTTGGTAGTTAATAATTTAAAACGGTAATACTGAAAGAACAAAATACTTTTTTTTATTAATAAATAACATTTAGTATTTACAACCAATAAATCAGTCTCATCACCTTTAATATATTAATAGGTTTTCACTATAATACTCCTTATTATTTGACAGTATCTTATTATTTTCAGTAATAATATTGTTTCAATCATTTGAGATATGTTGTTATTCTATATAAGTAAAATTTCTTTTTTAATTATTTAATTTTTAATAATACTGTCCATCGCTATACAAATTGGCCAACAGTAATACAAAAAAGTCTGATCTGAAATCCCTTTCAGCATAGTTTGCTAGGAGTGCACATACATCATGAAAAAAAGCCCATAAATACATAAAAGTATTTTGTGATTAAGATCAAAACCTGACAACAAATAATCTTAAATCAGACAGATGTTAAATCATTAAATTGAAAATTCTCTTAATGAACAATATAATATGCAACACATTTTTATGTTTATTAGATACTAACTCATCTCAGAGTTACACCTGCAATGGAAGTCTGGTAGAAAAATGTATAATTCAGTTATATTCTCCTGTATGCCAAAAACTTCCAGGGAGGGTCAAGTTGTTCCTTTACGAATTACGTATCTGTACACAGGTAACTTTAATTTCTGGAAGAAAACTAATTTTATTTTTAATCGTACAGGCAGACAGGTCAATGAAACTCTTCCATTATTAATATGCTGTTGTTGTTTCCTGTCCAATTGCTATACGATAAGTCTAATGGCTTAAGTATCTGTCAACCAAAGCCAGATTTCCTAATCCCTCCTAAGATGTAAAAAATGTTAGTAACTTAATTTTAGTTAATATTAAGAAGTTCTATAATTTTGTTATATAGTGAAGGTAATCAATTTGTTTATTTTATTTTTTTTGTTTTTTATCAATTTCCTTAATTTATGTTCATTCAGTCACAGAAATTAGAACACATTTTTTTTGATAATATAAAATACTTCAGTTACTAAATCTTTTTTTAAATTAATTTTGGTTAATTCTTTAAAAACGTTATCTAGTTTATTTTATAATGTATGTTCTGTATAATAAGCTAATTTTATTTTATTTTTTAAATAAGGAAATAGAATGATTACTCACTTCTTCAGTAAAATTACTATAAAAATGAATTTTAGTTTATAACAATAAACCTTATTTTATTAAACTTTAAACCGTTCACTTTTATTCTCTTCAACCATGGAACATTATTATTTTCAAGGGTCTTTTGGTGTTCAGCCATTTTTCAGTGGAGTAGCTGATAGCATTGTTGTTAATAATGCTCTTATATCTAGCAAATCCAGTTGTGCTACCATATTTAGTTTTGAACTGGATACTCAACTGAAAAATATGCTAATAATTTACTGCAAAAGAATCATCATATTTTGTCATGCTTTTATAGTCTTATAAAAGCAGTGGGTTAAGCCAAGTGTAATTTAATTGATATTTAAAAGTCATTTGTTGATTATTTTGAAAATTGACCAAATTTTTATAAAACTTGGATTAAAAGGCCTTTTAAAGCCAGAATAAATTTTAGATCAGATTTGTCCATAGTGAGAGGTTTGTTTATGGTGTATTAATCATAATATTTTATATTTATTTATTATTATTAAACTGTTTACCCTGCCTCTAATAATAAATAAAGTAATATTACAGATTCAAGAACTATTCTCTTTTTTATGCAGTTAAAATTTAAATAATAATAATTAAAATTATTATTCAAAGAATTTATCATCATAGTCAGAATAATAATAATAAATATCAAATTATAAGTAATATATAATTGATTAAATTATTTACTTAATTATTTATTATTGTATATTATGACAGTTATATAAACAAATAAATATTATAATATTGCGTGTAAAATTTTATTTTTATTAGTACTGTATTTTACAACTCAAATTTATTAATGGTTTGTTTTATTATTAAACAAAAGTTTTTCTTTCTTTATTCTTCAAATATTTTATTTTTGCAAATTTATTTTATTATTTTATAATAGGTAATAATTATATAATAATAATTAATCAATTTCATCATACTAGACTGGCTTAATATAATTAATTATCTTGTACTGAAAAAAATATATTTAATCAATTGTTAATAAATAAAATTAATTAAAAACTATTTAATAATTATAATTAAATTATTAGTGTTTTCAAAAATTATAAATATACATTTATTAATTATAATAATAAAGATTATTACTATTATGGAATTAACTGATTGGATTAATTAATTTAAAAAAAAAAAAAATATTTATGCTGGTTTCATAATTAAATGATTACTTTGTTAAAATGCTAATTTGGAAATCGTTATTATTTAATGAGCCGAATTATAAGCTGCTGCATTATGTTTTTTTTTTTAATTATTATTACAAAAATAATAAATGCAGTAGTATTAAAAATAAACAAAAATTGTTAAAACAATTTTTATTATAAATAATACAGATTATTTTTTATGTGTATGTATATACATATACACATACATAGAAATGCTTTCTTTTATCTTTAGTTATAGGAAAACTTTGTTTAATTATTGTGTTACTTTTGTATCATATAGGATTATTCTCTAAGGTTGTAATTTTTTTTTTAAGAAATATTAATTAATTAAATTGTTACATACTTTTGTTTTACTTTTATAAAGCAAAACAAAAGTCTCTTATTTTATATACATATATATAATTTATGTATTTATCATTAAAAGAACTGCTCACTGCATTTCTATTATGTATTATCACATTATATTATAAATACAATCAATGTATAAACAATTTCTTAAAATGTCAAGCTTAGCTTAATATGTACTCTAGTTATTTCAAAATTGTGGATGTTCAGGTTATGATAAATATTTAAAGTCAGACATTTGTTACAATAAGTTTCTTAGATTGGGAAATTTTAACTTTTTTTTTTGGGGGGGGATAATTAAAAAAATAAGAGATGAATACTATGTAAAGAAATAATAATCTTTAAATATGAAACCTTATAACGGATATAAGTTGACTGTCAGCTCTGATATTTCTACAATAGGTTAATCAGAGAATAATTATATTAATTCCATCAGATTAAACCTTATGGTAAATAAAAGACTTATTATACTTAATATAAATATATAACATGACATTGTTAGTTGTGATAATCTGACATTCTAATAGTTTTTAAAATATTAAATTTTGCTATTTTATGTCATTTATTCAACTTGAATTTGGAATTAGTAGGTTTTCACTCAGATGAGATATATATGCAGGTGGAAGTAATTAAGACATTTTAATTTATTTACAGGTTTACTGAAGAAAGTAATATTTTTAGCAGTTCGCCAAATCTTAAGTATTCTCATCAACTACTAAGTAAAAATAATGAAAGCCTTCCACTAGAAAATTACAGTGCAGAACAGAAAAATTACTGTTCAGTATGAAATAGAAGATTATTGTTTTTGAACAAAATTTGAATAGTTATCACCTTCTGAATTGTAAGCTGAAATTTTTATAATACAAGCTGAGAATACTGTTGGATAATCTTATGTCAAATCATAATTTAGTTCTAGCATTATCAGAATTAATTATTACATCTTCAGAAACTTAAGACTAAAATTTATTAAATATTTTAAAATAAAACTTGTGTAAATGTTGTTTAATATTACAGTCGTTGTAAGTTTAAAATCACGTCAACCTAGGTCCTGTCATTGTAAATGTCTCTACCATTATGATAAATTTTTAATTAAACAGTATGGTGAACTCCCTCTATAGTTATGATTTAGTACCTGTTTGTACAATATATCATTATCTACATAATAACTATAGAGGGAGTTGACCATACCATTGCATTTAAAATTTATATTAATAATGGTGGAGACATTTACAATGACAGGATGTAGGTTTTCATGATTTTAAACTTATGACAACCACCGTTATAATATTAAATAACATTTACACAAGTTTTATTTTAAAATTGTTATTTTAAGTTCCTGAAGATGGAATAGTTAATTCTGAAAGCGCTAGAACTAAATTGTTGGTAAGTGGATTTAATTATTTGTAATTATATAATCGTACCAACAGGACATGCTTAATATAATTATTTCATATAAACTTTAAAGCAATTACTTTTAAAATATATATTTATACAAGATAATCTCATACTTTTTTTCATAGTACTTAGAAATATAAATAAATGTGGATTACACATGTTAACAATTTTCAATCATAAGTATAATTTAATCAATTTGAGTATTTCAACAAATAAAACTTTTTCTAAATTCCTACAGCCTTCTGATAATTTGAGAACTGAGATATGTACATGCTGCTGCATTTGATAACTACAAAAATTTGAACTTCCATTTTTTCTCTAATTGATTAGATACTTTTCAAACTAACTAGGTTCTTACCAAATATTGTTTTTATCATTATTAATGTTATTTTTATTAAAATTTATATAATTTTTATTTCTGCTTCATGTAAATTTTATTAAATTATCATAATGAGGACAATATTAAATGTCTCTTTTAACATGTTCTCTTTTTTGTCATTGAAGGAGAAATTATTGTCACAACTTTTTTTTAAGCTGTTGAATGCAAAATTGTTGATCAGTAAAGTGATTCTACAATTCTACTCTAGGTAAAGATATACTGTTCAGATAAAGGGCTCCTAATTTCTTTCAAAGAAAAGGGGTAAGTAGCAAGAATGGACAAAGTTAATTAAAGACAAACTTAACTTATTCTACCAGTTGATGTATAGATTTTGAATGGATGCCAACTGAATTCATTTTAAGGCTGTAGAAACCTATTTAAATATTTGTGTATTAGTACGAATAGTAGTTTTAGTACGTGCATAGTATATGCACGATTTGTTATAGAAAGGAGTGGTGAAACCAATCGCCTCCCTTCCACCATCCAGGGAAGATGTGATTATTGCTTTAATACAGATTTTCTAATAATGTATTTATTTCTAACAAAAATTAAGTAAAAAAATTTACAATTTCATTAAAACATAATTGTTAAAAAAAAATCTACTGCCTAAACTGAACCCATCAGAACTATTTTTTAATTTATATTGTATAGATTAGATACTAACTTTATTTGTTATATTTGTAGTGCACATTTTATAAAATAATATAATTGTTTTTTATAATAAAATATAAAAATAATAAGTATAAATGACACACTAAACGCACACTACTGTGTGTGTGTGTGTGTGTGTGTGTGTGTGTGTGTGTGTGTTGTGCGCGCGCGCGTGCACGTGCATGCGTGTGTGTTATTAAGAAAATCACAAAATAGAACAATTATTTTTGTTCGTAAGAACATGGAACATTATAAAATTTTTAATGAGTCACTTTTAAATTAATAAAATATTTTCTTTTAAAAGCCTTTTATGACATT
>JAAAKQ030192671.1:0-12018 GCA_010016005.3 Zanna intricata
TTTACGCTGTATCTTAGATTTCTTACCTTTTTTTGGATATCACTAACCTTTTGTTAGTATTTGTGTATGTTTTGTTTGTAAGAAGTGAGAGTTTCTGCATCCTCCCTTACCGTGTATTTACGATTTTATTGAAATTTTATGGGAATATTATTTACTATTACTAGTAAATACATTACTATTAATTACATTAATTAATTGAACAGTCGTGTAATAATGAATTAATATTTTATTTAAAATTGAATACTAATTAAAAAAAAATATGTATTGAACTTTTTTTTATGGTTCCAACTTATTTTTCTTAATAAATTTATGACCTAATGAATTTTTCTATAAATAAAAAATAGTCTTAAAACTCGAAAATGGAATAAATAAAAATATAAACATTTTAAAAACAGGATAATTTAACTGACAGAAAATATAAACGGTAAAGAAGAATCAAGTGATACTATTGTAACAGAGGAATATACCCTAGTGGAAAAGACAACTTAACAAATAAAAGTTTATCATGTAGCAAACTAGTTTTGTTTATTATAAAAGTACTAAAAGAAAATATGGTTAAAAGGGTCAGTTAATATTTCAGCTAAAGTTTCACTCATTACTATAAAATGGAAAACAATAAATAACCGAAGAAATTTTTCAGCCTTGTATTAAAACAAGTAAGTAAAAAGTTAAGATCCTATTGATTATACGTGGAAATTGTTTAGGATTAAATATAAAAATAATTAATGTGTCACGTGTTTTTAAAATAATAAGCAATTTTAATATTGTAATGCTTACTTGTAAAATTTCTTATTAAAAGATTATTCATTCTTTAGGAGGAACTTTTGTATTATGTGTAATTTGTATCTTCAAAATAATACTCTTAAGAAATTATGCAAAGTGTTTACCCAACATAAAAAGAATTCTACATAGGAATAATATTATATTGTAAATTGTTTTTTAAATAATAATTATAATTTTTATTTAATAAATTAATCAAAACTTCGAAATTTTCTGTATTTTCTTTTAACTTGCACAAATAATTTTCACTGATGTCTGCTAAATTGCTTTGTGTTTTTATTACTTATTTTGTCTATTTAATATCTTTAAATATTACTTCATATCTTTGTTATTTTTAAATGGAATATAACTTTTATTCATTATTCATTTTATATTTAACCGTATATTTTGTGATGCTGTTCTAATTTAGGTTTTACCATGATATCTTTTGATCCTTTCAGCCTAATGCTGGTAAAATATTAATTTTTTTTTTTGTAAGAAAACTGATCGTAAAACATTTAAAATATTTCCATCTATTATAAACGTAAAGCTAAGGTTTTATACTCAGATACATAAAATTATACACTATTTTAACTTATATAACTATTTTTATATATAAACACACATACACTTTTAATAAATTAAACTATACTAAACTTTGGACGCATCGTTTAATCAAGTATGTTGCGCCATGGATTGACCGTAAATTTGGACAGCTTAATTACTGGTTGCACAGTTTTTGACAGGACATGGTGTCTTCCGATCCTATCTCTGGGCGGAGGAGAACATCAACCTCCGAATGTCTGTACTGCAGGGACTACAATTCTCCGCATCATGTGATATTCCGGTGTTGACGGTGGATGGTTGAACGAGGCATCTGTGAGCAGATAACTGGACCACTTGATGCAGACACCATTATATCGTGCATGCTCTCTGGTTCTGAGAAGTTCAGGGCGGTGGCTTGTTCTGTGACACAGATATTGTAACGGAAAGTCAGGGATGATGGGGTAGCGAGAGGGTGACGGACAGCTCTCTGTGAAGTTGTCGTTCCTATAGGCTTGCCTAAAGGGCAGCGATGATGAGACACGGGGACTCCGTCACCCTTAAGCTGTTAAGGATGAGACCCGGCTTTTTGGGTAGGGCCCAGGGACGACAGTCGGGCATGGTCACCCTATCCGAGAGGTTAAAGGCAGGCATTAAAATAAAACAAATGACCGATGGGTCGACCTGACATACCGAGCATACTGCCGGTAGACAGGGAGGCCTGTTTGAGTATTTGGACACTCCCCTGGGCTGAGCAATGCTTAATTGTGGTCCGTTCCAGGAGAGAGAAGAAAAAGGAAAAACTATAAAGTTATTATTATTTATTTAATCCTAATTGATGTAAAATTACAGATAATTTTCTTTTACGATAACGCAAAAAAATAAATCTTGTTTCATAGAAAAAGTGTCAGTACTGACCGGGATTCGAACTAAACCTTCCAATTGAAAAGTGAAGACGTTACAATACTAGCAAGAAGGTCGGCAATAATCTTACTTTTTTATAGTATTTAATCCAGATAATTAATTACTAAGAATAAATAAAATATCGTAGTTAATTTACAATATTTTTAATTTGTAAAGTACAATGTGTCTTCAACAAATTAAGATTCCTTAATTCTAGAATGTTAAAGATTATAATCTTTTAACGCTAAAGAGAATAATTTGAAAAAAAATTGCGAATTTTTTCGCTGATCTTACGTTTTTTTTGCCATGATTAATTACTCTGTAATTAATTTAATATATTTGTTAAAATCTTTTATACCAAAACAATAAATAAAATTTCAAATAATATTATGTTCCTTTTAAGCTGGAATTAATTATAGTAATATATCTCAATGTATATTCACGAAAAAATTATGTTAAGAAAACTTTTATAAGTTCAATTCATATTGAATTTTGATCCAGAATAACCGACGTCAATTATATTTATTGGCAACTTGTATTTTAAAAATATTTCCTAAAATACAAAAAAAAACTGCATTATTATTCAAACCAAATAAAATAAATTTTCAAAACGAAATATGTAAAGTCAAGTTTTATTGGTTAAATTGTTTTATATAAGTTAAGTTTTATTTGTTAACTTTAGTTAAATTTTTTAAAGTACGTTTAAACGATGAAAACAACAAAATATTATAATTCAAAACTGTTTGTACATTAATTACTAACTATATATAACAATTATTGCCTAAGACAATAAGGATAAATTTAAATCAGTGGATAATAATTTAAAGTTCAGATTAATCTGGGTGGAGTAGAAAAGAATGTATCCGCCCAAATGCCCGACAATATTTAATCTTTTTGTATGCCTCTATAAATCTACATACATATATAAATTTTATTATCTGTAGAAACTAAAGTAGTCATGAACCAATTTCTTATGAACACTACTCATTGATGAGGAGTTTAGTCTGTATTTTCTTAATAATAAACTAAAATTTGAATACTACACACAAATAATTAAGTATTTCATCTCTTTGAATTGTGTAAACTTTAATGACTATAATTATTATTTATGGAAAACTAGGAATTACATATGCCCTAGTTCATTAATACTATTACCATTTTAAAAATAATTATTGTATAGTGCTGTTATTAATTTGTTAAAAAAAAATTATTTGTAATATTATATAAAGAATATGTAATCAAACAAAGAGCGAAACAAATCAACATCCTAGGGTAGTTGATTCATCTTAAAACTCGGAGAACTTGCAGATGTAATATATACAGTATCTTTAGGCGCCTTATGTTCTGGCTGTTATCCAGGTGGTTAACAGTAAACCCGTTCACATATTTGTTCTATCTTTTTTTATATTCTGGTATCTAATCGCTAGATACAAATACAAACGGTTGGTAATCCCAGATAATTCGTGTATTTCAGTGTTTTTCGTAACAACGGTGTTTCTGTTATATTTTTCAACAATTTATTCTGGAATTGGTGTACGACTTTGACTATTTTAATAGAAACCCTTCTCTGAGTGTCATTTCTTTTGTATTCAAGTTTATTTACAGTTCCAGTTTACTGGAAAATATTATAAACACTGCGGCAAAAAATTCTATTATTAATTTTTTTGTTTTTTTCTAATTTTAATTGTTAATTTCAAAATAAACTTTATTATAATATAAAAGAAGCTCTCGTTAAAAAATTTCGAAAAGATTTTTAAAAATTTATATTTATACAAAATAAATGTCATAAAGCATGGAAATGAAAATAGAATGATATAAAATGTTTAGTTATAAAGAAATATGTCGACTGAGTGAAGTAGTAAAAACAATTTCAAATGAAAGTCTCCTATAGTTCAGTTTTAATTATAGAAATTGCAATAATACAAGAGTTAATTGATGTTGATGCTTTTATTTTAACCTTACTATTTATTTATCTATTTGTATCTGTTTTATTTATAAATTACTGTTTAAATTTTCATTTATACTATAATAAGCAATATTTGCTTGTGACACTACAAATTGTAGTTATTTTATTTAATTTCTATGAAATGAAATGAAGTTTAATTTTTCCTTCTCACTTCTCTTCCATTTTGACCTGAAATTTTTTTATCGTTTTTTTTTTTAGAAAAAAACAATTTTAATTAATTTTTTTATTTAGTTTTTCAAATAATTTTTATTGATTAATATTGTGTTGGCAAGAGAATAATTTCGGTTTTATTGTGTGAAAAAAATTCGATTTTTTTTTTATTGTACAAAGAATGAACTTTAATCATTTATACATTTTTCATTTTGTCCAATAACCTTTTGCCATCTTTCTGGAAACTTCATGATTCATGATTCTGTTGACGTTCCTTTTATTGGAGTTTTTATGTTATTAAATTTCCATGAAATACAAAATATTTGCTTTTATATTTATATAATTTTTTTTACTAAAATTAAAGATTAATTTTAGTGACTCGGCTTTAAAAAATCATTAATTTAATTAATAGCTATATAATCTTTTAATGTTATAGATTTAATTTAATTTAATTTTAGTTTCTTTTAAACATAATTATTTTTTATTTATTGATATAATTATACAAATATCAAATACAATTATATTTTAAATGAAATTTTACTTAAATAAATTTATTTTATTTATATAAAAATACATTTATTATGTAATACATTTATAACCGCATTTATGGGGTTTTAACATTTTTCATGATATGAAGTAAGTAGGCCGTGTGTACTTTATATACCCCTTGAGGTTTTAAGGATTGCTCAGTGACTACTCTGAAGTATAGAATTTTATATGATGTAAAATTGAGAAGGCGTATTTTATATACGTATAATTTAATAACAGTTATATTTTTTATAAATTTATTTCTGTTTCAAGACGGATCAACTTTGAATTATTAAATATTAATAAAGAGATTATTCTTTATTATTTGTATTCAGTTATTTCAATCTAATTTGATTATAAGATTTGAATATAAGAATAAATATGTAAATACTTTATTAATGTTACAATCTACTTCTAACAAAGTAATATTTGAAGAAATAGTTACAATAAATTTTTCTTACTTTGTATATTAAATACAAATTCTGTATTAGATTATCATATAGTATATAAATTAGATTATTAATGGAAATCTTTTTTAAAAACAATGTACTGTAATTATTTTTACAAAAAAAAAAAAAAAAAACTATTGAACAAATTTTTCTAAAATGAGTTTTTTTGACAATTCTAAAAGGAATAAGGAAACAAATTTGTTGTTATAAAAGGTCGGTGCTTAAATTTTTCCATTAAAATATAATTTTGAAGAAAAGCTATCTAAGGTTGAAATTTTCATTATCAAAATTTTTTATAATCAGAAATGAAAAATACGAAAAATCGAAACATTTAATCGATTATATTTTTAATAATTTTTTATTAAAAATTTTTCTAACAGAAAATATTGGAAAGAAAATTTTTAAAATGTAGAATAAAAATTTATTACTTTTACTACTTTCCGTTTATAACTCTATTACTGCTGCAGAAGTATAACTATAAATGGAAAATATCGTGATCAACCAAAATTATGGGTATCGAGATAATTGAAAAACCAACGTTTGAATATCGTTTTAGTCTAAAAAACACAAAAAAATTACAGAAATTTTGTGGAAGATTGTTGTATATACTTGCATTGGCCTGTACTTTTATTTAAATAATTTTTTTTAACCTTCGGGACCATCGTTAGATATTATACTTCAGTAAATGATATGAATGAATTGTAGTGTGTGTGAAAAATACTATGCCTGATCGGGATTCGAACCCGCGACCTCCGGATGAAAGGCTGTGACGCTATCACTCGCGCCACGGAGGCCGGCATGGTTTATTTATTTTTTGTTTTGTTTAACTTTCGGAACCACAATTAAGTATATCTTCAAAGGGATGAGATGAATGAATTGTAGCGTGTGTGAAAAATGCCATGCCTAACCGGGATTCGAACCCGGGACCTCCGGATGAAAAGCCGAGACGCTACCACTCGGCCACGGAGGCCGGCATGGTTTATTTATTTAGACTGACTCAACATAACTTCTTACCTAGTGAGACAAACATTTCTATACATGGGAAATTAATGACATTCAATTTTCGGTAATTAAAGATGGGGAGGCGATATTTCGTATTTTTCATTTTTGACTTTTTGTAAAATAGTCGTAGAAAATTAAACTTTAATGTCATAAAAAACTTATTAATTTATATAAAATTCCAAAGTTTTAACTCAATCGAAGTTAAAGATGGGAGATATTGAACATTATTTCTAGACAGTTTTTACCTCGTACTTAGAAAATGTGTCCACCAAAAAAATGTTAAAATTTGGTTTAAATATTTGGCTATACGTATATTCTAGCTTTGACCAGATATTTTATCCATCGGAAAGGAGGTATCAAAATAGCCTACATTTTTTTCTGTAAACTATGATCATATTGTTATAACTATATAATTCTTTTAGCCTTGTTTAGTAATATTTTATCAGATTAGGCTAACTTATTAAAATAAAAAATTTCTCCAATTATTTTAAGTCTCAAAAATAACAGCGCTGAATTGAACCCATATTTAAAATATCAATATGTTTTAAAACTTAATTATCAATAATGCAAACCTACCTTTTTTTTAAAGAAAAGGAGGCTACTGCGACCCGATTAAATGGAAACCAAATACTTTACTGAATATTTTTATTTTTATTGCAGTTTACTTCAATACAGTATAATTTATTTTTTATCTGTTAATATTTACATACAATCGGTACCTCATACGGGGCCATAAGTAAATTTGAGTCATGATAATCACGTGAAGAGAGGTTCTCGAAGAATCCCCTCATTACAGCATACGAAGTTTTAACACCTCATATATCAGAAAATCACTTTTACAGGTGGTTCAACTATAGTTCAATACTTAATGTAACACTAGAAATATAGCAAATCACAGGAAGATAAAATAAAAATAAAAACAATGTCATCAATACCAATATATGAAAACAACACTGTAGATGAAACAAATTAGTAAATCGAAATAGTCGTAATTCGTAGATATCTAAATGATGTTCACTACACAGTGACAGGTTGATCCTGTATTCGCATACCTAGGTCCTTTTTCAGGTCACTCCCCTGATTATATTTCCTAGGTCCAGCACGTGGAGACGTTTCAGTCGTCTGATGTCATCGTTGTTGTCCAATAGATTTACTGCCAGATAATTTAAATGTTTATCTAATCTTTGTTTATACCGCAAACTACATTTTTGGATCTCTTCGTAAACAGAAGGTCTACCAAGTCCTGAATTTCTCTATCCCTAACAAACCACGGCGCCTATGTTATGGTCCTCACCAATTTATTTCGGAATCTTTAAATTATCTCAATATTGTGTCACTCATCAAAACCCATAGCTGGATTCCATTTATCCAGGTAGGTCTAAGGAAAATTCTGTAAATCAACAGATAACAATAACTGTGAGTTTCTAACCAGCAACCAGTTAAGTTTTTTATACTTGATGTTAAACTGTTTCCTCTTTTCTATCACATGGCTCTTCCACGTCAAGCAACGGTCCAAGTATAGATCAAGGTAATGTATCCAATCTGTGTGAGGGATATGGACGCCATCCAGTTGGACCCGTATACAATCACCCCTTCTAATCGTAAATGTCGCAAGGCTTGGTTTGTCCTGATTCATTCTGATTTTCGTTTGCTCAGCCACGCGCCAATCTCGTTTAACTCTGATTGTAGTTTATCCGAGGCTTGATTATTCCGACTTCATATCGACATCGGAACACCCGATCTCGTATCGAAAAACCCAATTCCTTCCTGACTGAACTAAATCTGGGAAAAGCGTTCATCCAGGTAACTCCCCAGAACTAAGTAAAGCTCTAAGGAAGGCTCTATTTTAAATTACACAGCTGACCATGAAACCAGATCTTATCAGAGACCTTCTGAACATCCAAAAATGCTGCGGATTAGTACTTATTCTCCTCCAAGCAGAAGGTTATGATGGTGACAGCTTTATGGATCTATTTAATGGTAGAATGATCCCTCCTAAAGTCAGATTATTGATGTGGTATGATCTCCTCCAGTGTATTTTGATGGTAAAAACGTGATTTGGTCACGGGGAGTCCAAAACCTGGACCCAATATTTTTTATTAAGAGAATTCTGTGTTTTTCTCAATTACTTTCTAGGCTATGGCGATATATGCTTCTGTAGCAACTATAGCTGTAACGGGAAAGTATATAGATTGGTAAAAAAAGATTTAAAACGCTGGCCTTTTTTTAGTTCAGACATTTTACAATAATAAAAGAAAAATTTAATAAATTGTAAATAAAGCACGAAAAAACCGTTTTATTCCAATGCTTCCAAGAGTAAACAATTTATTTTTGTCAGATTGTACATATGTACCAATGTATGATGGTCTGTATTTGGTCTTTGTACTTGTACTGTGTTATTTAAATTTGTGCGGATTGTGATTGGATATTTTCTACATAGATAAGCCTTCAAACCACTATAAATACTTTCTGCCTATTCCACTACACTGGTCTACGCTAACAAAAAATATTTGAGAACGGTAGCTTCTAAAATGTAAAAAAATTCGAAATTTCAAGTTTTTACGTTCAAAAGATATTTTTTTAAACAACGAAGACATTAAAATAATTTATGCTAATTTAAAAAAAGATCGAAATTTTTTTTTTTAAATCTCGATTTTGATTTATTTAAAATCAATTTTAGTAAACTGAATATTAAAAGAGCCCCCAAATTTTCAAAAAGTCAAAAATATTATTTTTCGAAATTGTGATGTAAATATACTTTTAATATCAGTATATAAAAAGTTGTTTTATTTTGTTATGCACCTTGACTTCACAAATTAAAATTAAAAACATTATGTGTATTCAATTCCTTGAATTGAAAAACCTTTCTGGCGTAACCAGAATATTAAAAAATGCTGTTTTAAGATTCAGAAATAAATTACTTAATAATTTTTACCGTAAAACACCATTTGATGAAGCGATACAAAGCCAACCAAAATTTTCTGTGCAATTGTACTCTAAATAATTAAGTCTTTAATGTTTAAATATCCTTTGCCGTATTAAAAATAAAGATCTGTTAAGAGCAAAGGCCAGGGAAAGTTATCCAATCCTTTTCCGGCTTTTTGTTTTTAATTTTACTATTTTGGATGAATAAAAAAGATTCATGAGGGCTTAAATGTTAGAACCTTATTAAATATCATGATTAGCTTTTATGTTCACTTATCACTTAGTAGGCACTACCTCTATTTAGAGCCAGTATATAAAGAGGTGTTGTTGCAAGACTTGAAAAGAAAATATTAATATTTTGGTTTAACTATCCCTATCTATTTTATAGGTGTGAATAAGATAATACTTGAGGTATAAAGAACTCCATCTAAAATTATTGTGTATGAGAATAGTAATGTCTTTACCTATAGTGAAAAAATCTGATATGGTAGCGAATATCATCCCATTACAGTGAGCATTATCTTTCTGTAAAAATTTTATCTTTTTCGTTGAAAAAGGTTTTATGATTTCACTTCTCATATTTCTTCTTAAGTTTTAAATGGAATGCTCATTTTTCTTAAGAAAGGCTGAGTCATTTTTTAGATAAATATTGTTTCATAAATATATTTTTATATCAAACTATCTATAACAATTTAATGAAGGTAGAGCCAATTACATGTGCTTTCTATAAGAGTAATGCTTAATATAATGTATGAATGTTATTTTAAAGTATAAAAAAGGTTGTACGCAACCTTACACGAGAAAATGTCACTAAACCGAAAACCGGCCATTGCTCATTCTCAAGTTAGCAAAAATCCCTTGCTGGGCTTAAGGAAAGTAAGAAATGAAATGATTTACCGTTCCCTTCTTCATTGAATCAAATATATTTTATACATCGGCATGCAAGGACATCGAAAATGCAAGAAGTGTTTGGCTCTACAAATGACCCTTTGATCTGTTCTCTAGAGGTATTATTTGTATAATGAACGTCATTACTCTCAGAGATTACTGCCTCAAGTATCTCAGATGTTGTACGCTTATCGTAATCATAATGAAAAATAATGCATTTTGCATATTGGCTCTATCAACAGGGAAAAACGCTTAATTAATAATTGGTATTTATATAATTGTTCAGCATAATTGGCAAAGTTAAGAACAAAACAGGAAACCTCTCACTTTTTTACATAAACGAGGCACAGGATTGTTCTTGTTGTTGAGAACTGTTATCGTATTCTTTGGGATTGATTTGTATCAGATTTACTCCAACCACTTAACAACAGAAAAGAAAGAAAGAGAAAAATATAGAACTTTATTTTGCCAAGAAAACATTGAGCCCTAGATAAACGTTAATTTTTCTCTGATACTGATTAGTGGTCATTTTTTTTTTATAAAAGAAATAGTTACATATATTTGTATATTTACACAATATTTCTCTGCTTAATTTTATCTCTGATGTATTCTTCATCCTGCAATAAAGAAAATGAAGGTATCATATATATAATATTAAATAAAAATATAATTTTTTTTTCAATTAGTTCTTATATTTTTATTGTTAAAATAAGCTATAGTAGAACTTATGCTATCGGAATATTAAATAACTTAAATAATCAACTATGTAACATTTAAGTTAAGTAACTTGTTTAAAGAACAAGCAGAGAGAGAATGTGGAGCGTGTGTGAGTAGTTCTTTTTTCAAAAGTAACTACTCTCCTATTCAAAAATATATTTAAATCACTGAAGAAAAAAGGGATACACTTCAGTTTTAATCTTCCCTTATAGTTTATTATGGATAGCTTTTTATTCTTGTGAAGATTATTAAAATATTGGGGGCATCTTATATCTCCTCTCAGTTAACATAGAATCATCCCGTTACGGTACAAAACAGGAAAAGATAACCTGTTTTTACATCAGTGAAATAAAATATGTAAGTGAAAGTTACATTAAAATTAGTTAATGGTTCTTCGATTTTAAATTATCAAAAATATGTGTGCCGATAAATAAACAAATCGAATGTTTTTGGTTCTGTTATTGATTAGTTTAAAATAGTAGTTTAAGTCAAAGAAAGCTTATTTTATTAAAGGTAATGAAGATAATAATTTATTTTGTTTTATAAAAAAGTAATGATAAATAAAATGAAGAAGGCTTTGACCTTGTTGTAGTATTACAATGTAAAATTTACATACCTAAAGCAGAAGAAGTAATATTTCCACGTATGAATTATACTTGATGTTCAATTACTGAATTTGACCTACTATCTCTCACAGAACTTCCAATGATGCAACAAGGCCCGATGGATGGACTACTTTCTACTCGGAACTGGTCTACTCACTCAGGTTTCGTTACTGGTCTAGGAAAAAGTGTTTAGTAGTTACAGTTCCTTCCTAAAACACTCCTTTCTGAGCTGTATGGTTATAGTAATATCTTACACTCGCTCCACATTCTCTCTCTGTTTGTTCTTTAAACAAGTTACTTAACTTAAATGTTACATAGTTGATTATTTAAGTTATTTAATATTTCGATAGCATGTTAATAAGTTCTACTATAGCTTTTTTTTTAACAATAAAAATATAAACGATTTAAAAATACTGCTTACAAATATAATCTTATAATAATAATAATACTATTATTTTATTATTTTTTTCTTTTTTAATTAGGTTTTATATGGGCATCGACTGCTATGGTCATTAGCCCTCTTCACATTCTTTAAATTAATCAATAATCACCGTAAGGCTCGTCATATGTTAGGGTGTAAAGG
>JAAAKQ030192682.1:0-24104 GCA_010016005.3 Zanna intricata
TACTTTGAAGGAGATTAATTTATATTTAAGGTAACTTTTTTACTTTGTTTTTTATAACATAATTCACCGTATTTTTTGATCAGACCTCGTAACCTTTGACTACTGTTTTGGTGGCCACATTATAAGCTCATTGCTTATGAAGTGCGTATTGGTATAAGCTCAGCCCCCTCATTATAACAAAAAACCAATCATTAAATATGTAGAAGTATCTTTAATAAACTTACTGATATTTTACACAAAAATACTTTTATATTTTCCTTTTTAAACAATTTTTTTTTTAAATTACAATATAAAATCGGTTTAACAAATTGAACACTCATACTAAATTATTGTTTATTACTTTCGTTACAGTAGTACAAAAAAAAAGACATTTATGACAAAACATAGCATTCATTATGTGAAATTTTTGACATTATTTGATTTATTAATATCGCCATGCACGTGAAACTGGTTTATTTTTAACTGGAACTTTACCACTATAATTATTCACTTTACCTTTTTTACCTCCAGTATTGTTATTTGCTGTTATTAATGTACTATCAGCAGTTAAATTTCCTTTCGATCCTGTTCTAATTGCACTTGCTGCAGTACTTTTACAACTAGGGGTTGTTTTTGGTCGTAATTTGTTTAAATTATTAGTAACAAATCGTCTAGTTGATGTTACAACAGTTTGTGGTTTTATTTTAACTTTAGCATTATTTAAATAATTTTGTCTTTTTACTGTAGCTGCTGTTTTTAAAGATGGTATTTTTGTTTTTATAGTCTCTTCTAAAAGTTGTAAATTACCCTGGTGAATTGAAAATTGTGCCTTCAGTCCTGATATCTCTGAATTATCAGCATTATTTGTATTTGATACTGTGTTTTTTAATGAATTAATTTGAGTTATTAGTGCGGTATTATTATTATTATTTAAAGTTTGATAATTGCTTAAACTTTTATTTGATGCTAATAAAATTTCCTCTTTTTTTTTACTTAAATCATAACATACATGTGGTATTTGTTTAAATGCTGTGACTGCATGTTTTTTTGTATCTGAATTCTCTTGAGACAAATTGGAATTGGATTGTGTTAATGACTGAGATGTGCCACTTTCTGTACGTTGACAAAGTTCATTATTATCTATTTTATATTTGTTTTTTCCATCTAATGTAGTTGCTGATTTATGCATATGTAATTCTTTTGCTTTAAGAGATTCTTTTTCATTTTCTGTTGCACAAAAATGAGATGATTTTGATTTTTTTGATTCGTTTAATGAGCAATTTGTAATTGAAGTTTTTTTTGGTATAGTTTGTTGGATTTCAGGTTTTGTAATTTTATTTGATGATAATTTTGTACTAACTGAAGTTTCAGAATCTTGTTTTGATTTGTGTTTATTTTTACCATTAATATTACTTTTAATATTTGTATTACTGCTAATAGTATTAGCTCGAGAAAGATGTGTTTTATATTTAGGTTGATATTTTTTTCGCTGATGTAAACGTTCTGCATTACTGTAAGGAGAGTGCTTAATACTGATCTGAGATAAACGTCTAATTTTTATTTTATTATCTTCTGATGTATCCGATTGCTCATTTTCACTTAGTTCTGTTGAACTCCCAGAAGAATTTTTTTCTAAATATGAGAATTTCGTTTGCGAGTTTGTTTTTCCTGATTTTTCACTATTAATATTTTTTTTTAAACTGGATTGGCTTGAAGTATAATGAGATTTATGTTTTGATTTTGGATGCACCAGGGTAAGGTCTTCATCATTAACATCACTGTTACAATTCATTTTTGAGCTACAAATTACTGTCTTGATAATATTATTTTCATCTATGCATTCATTTTTAGAAAATGTTACAGACATATTACTACCTTCAGAATCTTCTGGATTTAATTCTTTGTTTGATTTTTTATTTTTGTAACAATTATTTATACTCATGGAAAGAATTAATTCATTTAAAGATATCGTATTAATGCCCACATCTTGCACTTTATTACTTTCATTTGAATTCAATTCATGTGCCATTTTATCTGAACAGTCTTTATAAATTTCATTTTTTATATCATTCTCATCTGTATGCAAATGACTTACAACAGTCTCATCAAAATTCTTTTTATTCTGAAATGGATAGCAAGTTTGTAATTCGCTTGAAACTCTATAACAATGAACTTCACTTTCATATTCCTCTGCATTTATATTAAAATTATTATTAAATGTAACTATTTTTGAGTTATCATATTTAAGATCTTTATAATCATCCCAGCTTTCATGTAAATTTTTTGTACTTTGGCTAAATTTAATTTTTTTTAATAAATTTGTGTCGATCTTATGAACTCCTTCTCTGGTAAAATCAAAAATTTCCTCTTCATTTCTGTGGGTGTTATATTTAAGTGCATTAATATCTAATATTTCATTTTCATTTTTTGTTTCTTGTTCTTTAATTTGTGTGTTGTTTATATGTTCAAAAATATGATTTTCTCCAGTGTTTTGTGTAATCTGATTTTCTTCCGAATAAAATTCTTTATCGCTACTGTTACTGACTATTAAGTTCATTACAGTGGCATTATTTTTATTATTTTTAATTTGACTGAATGGTTTGTTCTGTTCTTTATTTATTTTATCTTGTGAACTAAAAAATTTTGTATAATAACTTTGAAGTTTTTGTTTAGTTCTCTCATTTATGTTATTTGTATTACTACCCTTTTTTACAACACCTACATTATAATGAGTTGTTACAGCATGTTTATTTTTTGCTTCATTTAAATGATCTTCAAATGCACTCTTATTTCCGTTAGTTTTCGTTTTTGAACTTACAATTCCAACTGCACTGTTAGATGAAAAATCTGCAGATGAAGTAGAGCCATGTTGATATCTGTTCATCCTTAAGTATCTACCATTACTCTTACGACGACTCTTTAATTCTTTTATCTTACGTTTTGTTAATACTACTTTACACTTGTTATTTTCTGTTTTTTTATATAAAACATCTGCATTATATGCTGAAGGATTCACATGAAATACTTCATAACCTTGAAAATGTGTATAACGAGAGTTATGCATAATTGGTTGGTGACCTGATGTGAATAATTGACGAAATATTTCAAGCTGAAAAAATGATAACTTTAAAAAGATGTATGGATATACGTCATATGTAGCATTCCTACCTTGTATTATAAGCCACAGTAAGATTAGTTATTGCACCTTCAATAGGCACTGGTTGGACAGGATATTTTATGGTATTCTAATTTTGTGTACTGTTATATTGAATTATTTAAAGAGGAAACTTTTTTCTGCAAGTTTATTGTAAAAAAAAAAAGAAAAGAAAAACTTAAACACAGTCTCTGGTAATAGCAGAGAATTTATATACTAAATTTGCATAGTTAATTATAAAATCATGCTACTGTATTTGTTACTTAATCATCAAACATGCAGAACAAAAAAATACTTTGTGTTAGAATTTCAATATAAATACGAGGTGTGATAAAAAAATACGGTGAACGAATTTTTATAGCAGCAATTACTTACGCTGCATTTATTTCAACTAGTATGTCTCATACCTCATGTGTTGAGACAGGCAGATACAGTCTGCTTCTATAGCTGCTACAATGAGGTTGTGTTTGCAATGTCTGTTGGAAACATGGATCTTGAACAACACATTAAGTTTTGTTTCAAGTTGAAAAAAGTCCCAAAGAAGCTTATTAAATGTTAAAATCAGTGTATGGTGATAATTTGGTAACTTTGAACACTGTTTACAAGTGGTATGAGCGATTTAAAAGTAGAAGTGAGTCGGTTAAGGACGAGGAACAGTCAGGATCAAAAACAACCTCAAAAACAGATGAAAATGTGCAAAAAGTGGCCAAACTTGTTCGTTTAAACAGGTGAATGACTATTCGAGAGCTTACTGAATAACTTAACATCTCCTACGGATCTGTGCAAACGTTTGCGAAATGATGTGCAAAAAAAGAGACCTAAAAAATGGGTCAATGGCTTTCTTCTTCATCATGACAATGCGCCGTGCCACAAGTCGCTTTTGATTTGCGAGTTTTTTGCCGCTAAAAGTCTTCCTGTCTGTCCACATCTGCCTTAGTCACCAGATTTAGCACCATGCGACTTCCAGCTCTTCCTGAAAATAAAAAAATGTGGTAATAGGGAAACGTTTTGACACTATTCCTGATATTGAGAAGGCCACGACAGAGCAGTTGAAAGCCATTCCAGAAATGGAAGCCTTCCACTAGTGGATTCAACGTTGGGATAAGTGTATTGCTAGCCAAGGACAGTACTTTGAAGGAGATTAATTCATATTTAAGATAACTTTTTTACTTTGTTTTTTATAACATAATTCACTGTATTTTTTTTTATCACACCTCGTACGTCTCTAAAATAATTTTTTTTAATTATTCAAAAACATTCAAAAAAGTTATCTTATAACTTCCTAAGAACGTTCCCCCTAAAAAACTAAACATTGAAATAAACTAAATTAATGATTACCAGCATTGTGTCACTAGTACCCACATCTGTTAACTTATGTTCTCAACTATATCTTACTAAATATAAATGGTTTACTAAATATATTACATCAGTTAAGATGAAATAGATTATTGCTAATATAATTTTACATACGCCTGCAATGGTTGTGTTTTAGTTTTACATTATTGCTTCTTATGTATTTTTTTATCACTAAATCCAAAAATAACAATCTTATTTTTCCATCATGTAATAATTTATTGCAAATTTCAAAATTTGTAAAAAGTTGAAAAATTGCGAAAATGTGAAACATAATTTATTAAATGTGAAAATTAATTTGTTATAAAAAAAGTGTTTTATATCTATTTTATAATATAATATATATATTTACATTTTTGGCTTTAGTGTAGCATAAGCCAAACCATTCCCCCTCTTCACCCACCCTTAATGATGAAGTATGTAAAATATTTACAATTTTATTCCCTACGTCATTTTTTTTTCTTCCTCCACGAATCGAGATCTTGCTGATGGTGAGGGATCTTGAGTGCTTAGTGATACAGAGTAACTGAATCGAATGTGCAACCATATCTGAGAGGTATCTGTTAAAAAAGATAATGACTAAGGAATGATTCCTGAAAGAGGGCACCAGCTCTTCAGTAGTTAAGGGCATAGGTCAGGAGGACTTAAATGGCCATATCAAAATCACACAATCTTCTGAATACAATGCAGCTGAAAGAAATGGAAAGCTACAGCTGTTTTTTCCCCAAGAAAATGTAACTCCCTGCATTTTCATGTAACAATGATGGAAGTGCCTTCCTTGGTAAAATATTCTGGAGGTAAGCTAGTTCCCTGTTCGGATCTCTGGGTGGGGACTACTAAGAAAGGGGTCACCAGAAAATAAAAAAATAACATTTTACGATTCAGAGCATGGACTATTAGAAATCTAAAGAAAAAAGGGTGGTAGGTTAGGAAATTGAAAGAGGGAAATGGATAGGTTAAATGTAGATGTAGTAGGAATTAGCGAGGTTCAATGGGAAGAGGGAAATGACTTTTATCAGGTGATTTTAGAATAATTAACTCAGTGTCAAATAAAGGGCAGGCAGGAGTAGGTTTCATAATGAACAAGAAGATAGGGAAGAAAGTAGAGTATTTCAAAATGTATAGCGATAGAATCACTGAAATAAAGATAATTCAAAACCTAAGGTAACGTCTGTATGTCTACACAAGTGTCCATGATGATGAGATAGAATGTGTATGCAAAGAAATTGACTAAGCAATTAAACAAATAAAAGAGAATGAAGATTTAATAATTGGAGATTGGAATGCAAGCATCCGTAAAGTTAAATGCAAGGAAGGAAATATTGTTGGTGAATACAGACTAGGCAAAAGGAATGAAAGAGGGGACTGAATTGTTGAGTTTTGCATGAAGTATAATTTAGTAATTGCCAACACCCAGTTTAAAAATGATAAAGAATATACACATAGATTTAGAAATAAACTAGTCGAGTTGACATTGATAGTGACCATAATTTAGTGATAATGAAATGTAGATTGGGTTTTAAAAACCTCAAGAGAAGGTGTCAGATGAATCGATGGAATTTAGAGAAGCTTGAGGAAGAGAGTAGGTAAAGAAGATTTTTGAGGAGGACATCATAAGTGGATTCTTAAATCAGCTAAAGCAAATTTCGGCACAACAAAGAGAACTGGTAGAAAACTTTGGATACAGAGGATATATTGACAACTGATGGATGAATGTAGAAAAGTATAAGAATGCTAGTGATGAAGAGGTTAAAAAAAACTATTGACAGTTAAACTATAAACAAGAAATACAAATTAGCGAAAAAAGGGTGAATTAAAGAAAAGTAGAAAAAAATGATCATTGGTAAAATAGATGGAGCATACAGGAAAGTTGAGGAGCATCTTGTGGTACATAAATTAAAATTTAATAATGTTAACACAATGATGGTACACAGATTTGTAATGAAAGAAAAGGTTGATCAGGTGGGTGCAATATATTGAAGATTTATATGGAAGAAATCAATTATAAACATAGAGGAAGAGGATGAAAAGGGAGAAACAACAATACTGCGATCTGAATTTAAGAGAGCATTAAAAGATTGAGTGGCAGAAAGGCTTCTGAGATAGACAGAATACCTGCAGAATTATTGTGCAGTGCAGGTGAGGAAGTGATAAATAGATTATACAAACTGGTATGTAATATTTACGAAAAAGGGAAATTCCACCCAACTTCAAAAAGAGTGTTATTGACATGTCACCAGAGAAAGCAGGAGCTGATAAATGTGAAGAATGCAGAACAATTAGCTTAACAACTCATGCATAAAAAATCTTAACTATAATTCTGTACAGAAGAATTGAGAGGAGAGTAGAAAAAATATTAGAAGACAAATTTGGTTTCAGAAAAAGTACAGGGACAAGGGAAGCAGTTTTAGCGTTCAGATTACAAACCTACATACTTGGCATTTATAAACTTAAAAAGGTATTTGACATCATAGACTAGAATAAAATGTTCAGCATTTTAAAAAGTTTAAGTTCAAGTATAGAGATAGAAGAACAATTGCTAACACTTACAGGAATCAAATTGCAACAGTAATAATCAAAGAACATAAGAAAGAAGCCATAATAAAAAAGTGAATTCGACAAGGAGTTCCTTATCCCTGTTACTTTTTAATCTTTATGTAGAACAAACAGTTAATGATGTTAAAGAACAATTTAGATCCGGAGTAACAGTCCAAGATGAAAAAATAGTAATGTTGTGATTTGCTGATATAGTAATTCTAGCTGAGAATAAAAAAGATGTACAAGAAACAATGAATGGCATGGATGAAGTCCTATGCAAAAACTACTGCATGAAAATAAACAAAACTAAAGGAATTGATGTAGTAGGAATTATGTTGATGGACCACTGAATATAAAAGCAGGAAGAGAAAAGATTATGTAGGTAGAATATTTGAGAAGTAAAATTATTAAAGATGAATGAAGAAGGAGCAATATAAAATGCCGAATAGCAATGGTGAAACAAGGTTTCAGTCAGAAATATAATTTGCCTATATCAAAAATTAATTTAAATGGTCAGGAAAATATTTTGGAAAGTATATGTTCAGAGCATAGCTTTATATGAAAGTGAAACTTGGATGATCAGAGTACCTGAAAAGAAAAGATAAGAAGCTTTTGAGATATAGTGTTAAAGGAGAATGTTGAAAATTAGATGGGTGGATTAAATAACAAATGAAGAGGAGTTGCAGCAAATTGATGAAGAAAGAAGCATTTGGAAAAGTGTAGTTGAAAGAAAAGACAGACTTATAGGCCACATATTAAGGCATTCTGGAATAGACGCTTTGATATTGGAGGGGCAAGTAGATGAGGAAAAATTGTGCAGGCAGGTAACACTTGGAATATGTAAAACAAATTGTTAAGATGTTGGATATAGGGACTATACTGAAATGAAACAACTGGCACTAGATAGAGAATCTTGGAGAGCTGCATCAAAGCAGTCAAATGACTGAAGACAAAAAGAAATATCAAAGTTTGTTTAGATGGCTTATACTCTGCTTTGTGCTTTTCCTTCTTTGTTCTCCATAGGGTTCATCTTGGTGTAACATCCAGCAACAGTCTGTCATCATTGTAGTAGTCCATTTGATGAAATCTGTCATCTATCTCTTCACTAACCCAAATTTCAGATTTGATAAATAGTCCACATGTGAATTTAGGAAGTGAACCTTCAAGTTCATGGAACAGCCTAAGTTTTGTACTTCTGCATCATGTTCTCATCATTTGAAGTTCTAATCCTTCTTACTGCTCAAAAAACTATTACCTTTAAAGGCTCCCCAGGCTTCTTTTTCTGCAACTTCCATTACAACTTTGGACTTTGGATGAACAGTCTACAATCAGTACTTCTGTTCGGTATGTTCAAAAGTCCACATTAAATCAAGCTGAAAGTCCACATACATCAGTGCAGAAGACTAATTTTCCTTCTTCCAAAAAATATAGAAGAAAATACTTTTCACTGTACTTGAACCAGGAAAATGAGGTTCCAGCTGCTAATAGGTTCTTCTCGTTAAGCCTCAAACTAAGCAATTCTGAATTTTCTTTGATTGGTTTGATTCTCAAACCAAATAATTTAATTCAGACTGTGAATAAAGCTCTGGTGCACAGCTAGCTCTAGATTCATACCCCTCAATGTTATCATTATTTAAATCACTTGTGGAATAGTCTATTCCAGGTAAAATTTCTATTGGAATTAAACTGGTATGTTTGTACGATGAGGAACTGGGCATGAAGCAAGTGACATATTTGGATAGACAGTTCATTTTTTATTCTTCAAACTGAAACCTGTGAACACAGTCTAACAAAAGTAACAATTATTGATGTTATTTAAATGCTCTCACTACACCATTGGAACTACAAAACTGAACACTTCTTTTTCACCCTGTGACCATTATCTAAGTCCATATGTAGCAAACATAGGTGCCCAAGTTTTGTCTTGATCTCATATTTTCACTCTGAAATACATGAAGTACATTTCTCAAACAAAACTTGTTGTATTTCCTTTTTGCCTTTCTACTATTAACTCATCGCAAATGTAACAAAAAAAATCTGCAGAATTTTTAAAACAATTTTGAATACGAAAAAGTTTGCTTTATGGTGTGAAAATATATTTTTCACTGACAAAAACGCATTTGATCTCTGAGGACGGACAAAACTCTATTTATGCACTCTGATGGTTGAAACAGTACTGATAATAGTTGTAAGATCCACAAATGGCACATGAATAACATGTTACTTCTTGACACAAACTGTCAGCTAAGCTATTCCACCATATTGTCATCTTCACCCAAACATCCCCAATGCCCACCTATTCAACCACTCAACTAATTACCTGTAAGAATGCATATTATAAGCCAAAAAAGTAAATTATATTAATTTATTATAAAAAATAAATTATGTCTATTTTATAGTAACACATTTTCACAATTTTTCTACTTTTTAAAAAAAATTTGAAATTTGTGATTTGTGAAAAATCCTGACGTGATGGAATAAATGAAGGTTATTTTTGGATTCTGTGCTAAAGATACGTAGGAATCAATTGTAAAAACACTCCACAACTCAAATTTTGCTGGCATGTGTTATTGTAATAGAAGTAATCGACATTTTTAACGCGGATTGTTGAAAATATTGTAACTTTTTTTTTTTTATTAAGAGTGTTATTATCATTTTAGTTTCTACTCTTTTCAAAAACTCTTAAAATTTACAAAATTCATTATTTATAGTACAAAAAGTGCACAATCAACATAATATAATATTACGTAACACAACTTAATTAACACATAATATAACACAACTTCATTCTGAACTTAAACAATTTCTTGTGTAATAATCTTATTTTCCTTACATCACAGAAAACCTATAATTGAGTGCGTTATAAGAAATCATTATAACAGAAGGGGATGGATGATCTAATCATAGTGGTTAAGGTAGAAGTATAATGACAGTATTACAACAATAAAAGTTCTAGTGATCTTCAATAGTTAACTTCAATTAATATATACTATCAATAATCATAGTAAAAAATTTTTTTTCTGGTTAAAATAGTTATTTGGTAAATTTCAAAATGATAACGTTGCATAATATTTAGTTTAAAAGATTATTGATTTTTAATGACAAATCCAACCAAATGTATTCAGTTTAATGTCTTAAAAGCTCACATCGCATTGCTTTTTCAGACACTCTTACAGCTGTTTTTGAGAGTGTGGTTTCTCACTTTGGCCGCCCCTGGTGTTATATAGGCGATTTTCTCGAGTAAGGAAGAGATATTTAAAATACATCCACAAACACATTTCAATTGAATCTTCTTTCAGTATTGGACATAGCTGTTAATATTTGAAATAAGTATTTTGCAAGCATGTCAAAATGGCTATTGCACATATATCATATGGTTGTAGTTAATGTTGATTTGTAGTCTGCATTACAAGATAGTTGTAAAACTATATTGTTACAATATGCTTTTCAGATTTCATAACATCTTTATTTAAAGCAATTTGTCCAGTGTAGAATATCGTGTAACTAAAGTACTTCCAGTTTATAAATCCCACAGGCATTACATATAATGATATAATTTTTGTGTCTTTTTGTGTAGTCTTTGTTTGTTTTATTTTTACATAGTAACCAGTTTAAAATATTTTTTTTTAGTTATTTTCTCGTAGTCTTTGTTTGCATACGTTAGCATGATATACTTGTTAATTCTCCCTTTATATTTATTCTATATAAGAATGAATCAAATCGGTGAGTGAGCTTTTATGTACATATTATGTAGTGTTATAATATTACTGGTTATAGGCAGCTGGACACAATATATATACACAACTGCTTTGGAAAAAAAAAATTAAAAGCACAAGATATACATCACAGTATTAAAAATATCAAAGAAAATAAAATAAAAATATCAGTAATAATGAATAAGTACACTTAACAACAGAGCTAAATACATTCTGCTAAAGAGCAAGCATATAAGACTGTTTAATATTCATTACTGTCAGAGATAGAAATTCTTTTTCCTGTTGTTTATGCACAACTTACATTAAATTTTTCAAGGTGCTGAGAGAAGCTGGGATAATAAAATATTTTTCAAATATAATTTTTTAGTTTTTGGAAGTTTTATTATTATAATAGCTTTTTTCTCCACTTGATGTGATATAAATTAAAATAATAATAATATTAAAGGCTTTAATGAATAATAACTTTATCCTTATAGATTTCAATACCATTACAACATCAAAAAAATCTAAGAGTTCATCTGAAGTAAAATGAATATTTGTGTATATTCAAATAATGTTATCTATTGGTTAATATGCATTATATGAATTATATGATAATTCATATTAATATAATGCATAATATATAATACAATTTCTTCTGATCAGCTGTATTAGTATTTTAGTGTTTATATAGTATTTATATAGTGTTTATATTAGTATTTTTATACTAATCTCTGAAAGATTATTTATTTATATCCTTAATGAATGACCACCATTTATACTTCCATCATGGCATCTGCTGTCAAACATTAACATCTAGAAAGTCTTATTGATTGAGAACCACTTTGTTTCACAAAATTAAAAATCAATTCCAAGAGAAAAATTTCCTTTTTTGCAAATAAATTAATGAAAACAATTCTGTTGACTTGAGAATATTTAAAAATGACCCTGAAACACCAGGAAGAGGAATCTTAAAGAAGTATAATTTCATCATATTAATCATCAGGAAGTGAAAATCCAGAAGTATAATGTACCATTCTACAAACTTCTACAGTGGACTGTTAGTACCTTCACCTTTCTGGGAAATTACATGCTCAAATTCTAATCAAGGTGGCATTTTTTCTTGCACAAAAAAATCATTTCTCATAATCATAAAAAAAAAAAATGACTATATTTGGGCATCAGCATGTACTACTTTGATATGATGATTAATAAAAAAAAAATTGTTAAATTCGTATACCATATCTGCTCAAATAAATATAAAACTCCAAACATAGGTTGATGTTCCATCTTTGAATCCAAATGTAAGTTGGCCGCCATATTAGTTTATCCCACCTCCCCACTTTATAGGAGAAAATGTATGAAAAACCTTGACCAGTATTTGGGCAGATACAGTGATAACAATGACATGAATGTATACTCTGATGGATATGCAAAAAATGAATATTTATGACTAGATCTATATTTAGTCTGGATGAAAATATTAAGAAACTAGATTAGCTGTTATAGCCATCTTCAGATACATACCAAAAGATCTTGCAAGAGGAATGAAAAGAAGAAATTTATGTTTTAAGTTAGATTACTTAATCCATAAACATAAAAGAAGTTAAGATGTGGGAGGAGGTCTTCAAACTAGAATTTCTTTGCAAAACAATACAAATATAATTCCACAAGATGGACAGTTTAATTGTTAAATTAATTTAAAGCACTTTAAAGTTAAAAATAAAAATATGTAGAACAAACCTGTTTTTCATTAATAGAATATGGTTGTCGACATAGTATCCATAGCAAAATATGTTTACAAGCGTTTGTTCTCACTGAACCCCAGTAAACAAAGTAATCATTTTGAAATGGACTGATAAAACTATTTAAATATACTGGATCTTCAAGTTCAATTAACTGGTTAGGATTTGGTATGTACGGAATTGCTTCGCAAACCAGTGCAATACCAGGATTTGGCTCATCATCCAGCTTTGAAACATCCATATCTAATATTATAAAGTATTCATACTATATAATACTTAATTATTAGCAAATATGGTATTAATAAATATAACAATATACAACAATGTAAATATTAAACTTTATTAAAATTTAATACAAAATATTTCAATTTCTCCTTTTGCTGTTATGAATGAATTATAAACCCCATTAATGATAAATGGAAAACTTATTGTTATAAAAATTATACATAACTTTTAAGAAATATCTAAAATGTATTATAATGAAAGTTAAATAAAAGGTAATTTTAAAGGTTTTGATCTTAACCTTGGATATTTTACTTTACTTGCTAAGTGAAGTTTCAAACAAATCATTCTGATTTAATATGATAGTATTGAATTGTAGTGAGATGAACAATCCTGAACTGAGCAGCTGAGTCAAAACTTCTGGCAAAATTAAAACTCTTGTATTTTTTAGTTTTCTTTGTTATAAATGAAGTATATTAAAAAAAAAATTGCATTTAAATACATTTTTCTGTTTTAGATGAGTAAAATTTGAATAGGTAAACAAATTACAAAGATGATACTTTGCTTATTAAACTGATGAGCTGTAGATCCATATCACTACATTATTTTTCAGTCAAAACTTCGTTTGATCTCGCTTTTCTATATTCATAGACTCAACATTTTCTCCAAGACAATTTTTATGTGGACCCTCAGCCGTAGAAAGTGTGGAAGTTAAGCATTCCATAAAAAAAGACACCAGTAAACATGTCAAAAAAGTGTGGATGGAGAGGCGGTTGGACATGCCTCGAATTCCAGATCCTACCTGGGTTCCTCCAGTTACTCACCTCCCACAGATTTATCCCGGGCCAGGGAGTCAGGCACTGCCCTTTCCACATAGCGACATCAGGGCTCACATCGCAGTAAGGGCTCCAATACACTTACAAAATTGGACAATCTCTGCCAAGAGCTGAAGTGATTTTCACACTGAATGGCGCAAGACTTCCTCAGAGCCACAACAGCTCACTCTCAACCCTGCTCCACAATCAGGAAGAGGGATGAGCACAGCCCCAGCGTCTACAAAACCAAACCGATCACGGTCATGCTTCTCACCTCACCTGCAAACGGTGAAAATGAGAAACATAATCGCCGACAGCTCAGGACTGCCATTCCCGTACTACACTGGGGAGCTCCTGAGCAAAAGCATTACCCTACTGGCCGACATTAAATGAAAGTATCGAGATATCATGACGTGTGCCTAGATGTTACTGCACAGATGTAGGGTTAACCTTTTTTTTCTGAGACATTATTATTTTATTGGCCAGTATCTGTGTTATGTTTTTTTGTGAAAATAATACATCAATATTTGAATAATTCTCTTAAGAGGTATATTACCCAGTATGGCTTTATGAAGAACAAGATCACAACCATAAATCTAGCTGAATTGATGAATTATACTGAACGGAGTTGGAAAATCAAAGCCAAATTGATGTATTTTAGATTTAAGGAAGATGTTTTAATATGGAAATTCAGGATTTATGGTTTTCAGGGGCGTTGCTTAAATGGATTAGATTTCATCTACATCAAAGAACCTTCAGGGTAATAGTTGCTGGCAAACTGTAGATGTATTAACAGCGACGCCTGGTGTGTCACACGATCTAACCTAGGTCCATTATTATTTATTTTGTTTGTCAACGACTTGTAATGGCATTTACTCAATCTAGAGTAATGGCATTTGTTGACGATCTGAAAATTTACTCAAAAGACTGATCACTTTGAAAGTAAGGTGGTATTACAGGATGATTTAACAAAGTTCATGAATGGTCGTTAAGGAACCAGTGACCCTTGAACCTTGAGAAAAACCTCCATGATGACTACAACAAAGAAAACACTTGCTATTAAGTAAGTGTATAAAATCATTAATTTTACTAAGTACAAAGGAAAGTAAAAAGGCAACTGCTGCCGATTTGTTGTTTTCTCATCCAACCCTATTTGATGAGAAATTACACAACATATATGCCACGGTATCAAAACAAGACGGAATTAAGGATTGACATAGCGGGTGAGAAGTCATTTTATTAATACTAAGTCAATCTTAAGTTTATACCGAACTAAAGTAAGATCAATCTTGGAATATCACAAGATGGTTTGAAACTGTAAGGCGGTGCGTACTGATATGATAATTGAGGCGGTTCAGAAGGATTTTTTTACCATTTTATATATATGTAACATAATACAATGTTTTAAATTATTATTATTGAGTGAACCAAGCTGGCCACAAAGTACCTTGGTATGATAATGACTGGAAATTCTGCTTTGCTAGCAACTACAGAGAACCGCCAACAAAGACTCGAGGGCCATAACTGCCTTCACCCAGCTTATGGTGAAAGCAGGGGTGTGAGCGGATTGAAAACCAGGACGGTGACTGCATTTGTCCATGGTGTATTCCATCCTTTTATACAGGGCGGAAGTGTGGGCCCAGGCATTAAGATTAGGGAAAAACCAAAAGCAGCTCGTGCAGGCGGCGCAAAGCACCTTGCGAGCCGCTTCCTCTTATCGGACAGTTTCTGACCCAGCCATTCTGGTGGTCACCGCCATTATATCCATTGCTCTTTTGGCAAGGGAGCGCCTAGCAGCCTAAGGAAGGCAGCGGGATAGTGAAGAACTGGAGACATTGCTGGGGAGGAACAGACTCCCACATTGCCTGAAAGAGACTTGGAACCGTGAGACCAGAAGACGATGTCCACAAGACAAGAGCGCTGACATAGAGAGGTGAAGTATTACGTGACCCAATTTTTAACGGGTCACGAATACTTTCATGCTAATCTCAATGTCATAGGAAAACCGCCGTCATCGGTGGGTGATAAACTGAGGGAACTAGGCTGATCATTGTGCACTGAGCCCCCATAATGTGGTTGAGATGATTCTCTGGGATCTGAGCAGCTGGAAATGTGTGGCATGATTCACTAGAACATTCTCAAAACCAAGCAGGATGATACAAATAGATCTGCACCAGGTGTGAACTAGATAGAGTCCTTCTCAGCCTAGGTTAGGAGGACTCAGCTTGAATGTAAAACCGGTTCTGGGCTGAGTCTTTGAAGTAAAAGTGTTGGTTTTAGCTGGTAGTCTGCTGATGATGGATTGATTATTATTAGTAGGAGCCTGGCACTTATGCATAAATGCATTTCCACCAACCTCCCAAAAAAAAAAATTATTATTTTTATTAAAATTATCGTTGTAATTATTTATTATTATTATTATGTTAACACTGGTCAACATAAAATTTCATCCAGAGGTTCCGGGTTCAAATCCCAGTCAAGCATGGCATTTTTCACACACGCTACAATTCATTCATCTCATCCTCTGAAGATATACCTTAACAGTGGTTCTGGAGGTTAAACAAAAAACATAAAATTTGGAACTGAAAAGGGAAAAGGTGTTCTATATATTATTTTATATGATGAATCTGAATATGTATTCCGAAACAACCTATCACGTAACATTTGTTACTACCCCTTAAATTTATTTGTTCCATCATTCATGGAACAAACAATATAAATAAGTTAGTACAAATATTCACATCTGTTGTTTATATTGTTATTCATGCTGTAGACTTATATTTGACAGATAACAGTCAAATGATGTCAATCACAACAGTATACATGTCAGTGAGTCAAGTAAGAGTAATTCCAACGTGATGAAATATTCTTCACTATGAGTTCAACTCTTGTTGTGTTCTTTAGTTGTGGTGGTGGTTTTTATCATGCACATATTAAAAAGATTGTTTTTAAGTAATGCCATAAGTTTAGAGAAAGATCTTTATGGCAGAACAACCTTTGGTATTATTTTATTGAACATCAAGATTTGTTAAGTTTTGTGTGTGCACGTGCATGGGTGTGTGTTGCACATGTGTTTGGTGCTGTATTTTATTGCACTTCATGATGAAATAATTTAATGAGGTATTTTAAGTAATTAAGTATTTGTAAATTAAAACTTAATTATTTCTATTATATTTCACTTTACTTTCATTCATTAAAACATTTTGAATTTTTCAATGAATAAAAATCTGGTTTTTAAAAAATCTCCAAATATTTTTTGTTATGTTTGTGGAAAATTTACCACAAAAATTCAATGAAAACCAGTATCGAAATCTGCTGAAAACAGCTTACAAATATTATTTTGACTTTTCCTTGGGAGACCAAGATAAATCTCCAAATGTAGCATACATCAAGTACTGCTGCTACATTAAACTAACCCAAAGCTTAAAAAAAACATTTGCCTTTTGGCATATTTGTGATTTGGCAAGAGCAGTCATTATGATGAGTGTTATTTTTGCTTGTTAGTTATTTTTAATTAAAACATTAAAAGCAGAATTGTATACCCAAATATTTGTTCAGCTATGAGATCAGTACTTCATAGTATTGATGTACTGGTTCTGATTGCTCTGACATCTTGGAAAGAAATTTCAGATTCCCCAGAAGGCTCAACCGACGAATCCTCAACTTCAATAAATATTAATTCCACAAGAATCAAATAGTGAATCCCACCTTATTACACAAGCAGAACTGAGTGACCTAATTCTTGACTTATATTTGTCCAAACAACATGCAGAACTCCCAGCTTCACGTCTTAAAGAATGAATTTATTAAACAAGAATACTAAAATTTCAGTATATAGAAATCGAAACAAAAATTTGCTGAAATTCTTTAGAAGGGACTGTTAAATTTGTTTCTGCCATAATGCTAGGGGGCTAGGACAGCTTTAAATATTTTGCTGAGATTTTTTCACAGTTAAGTGAAGCCAAATTAAAAGAGGGAATATTCTTTGGGCCAAAAATAAGAAAATTAATTTGTGAAAATATATTTTACAACATACTGAATCCTGAAGATCTAGCAGCAACGATGTTGTTACTGGTTTTCTTGGAAATGAGAAAGCTTTAAACCATGATCAACTTAAAAATAAACTCCTAGTGAACTACAACAATTTAGTCAAAAACAATGTAAAAAATTAATTTTCAGTGACAATCTACATTCTCATTTGGACTTTTCCCCTTTAAACTTGGGTGACATCAGCAACAAACAAGAAGAAAGGTTCTGCCAGGATATATTGCAGATGGAACAACATATTCAAAGAAGTTGAGATGAATCTATGATGATTGACTACTGCTGGATGACAAAAAGAGAAGACTTCACTGGACACAAGAAGGAAAATGATAAAAAAGAAATTAAGATAAATGTAAATGTCTGCAAAATAAATGTAGTAATTTTAATTATAATTATTACTTATTAATTTTTTTACAGTCTATTATTTAAGAAGTTTCTAAATATTTTAAAGGGTCATAACTAAACCTTGAGGGTGATGAAGAAAATCTGATTTCATTTTAGATTCAGTATAAAAAATACATTCTAAATTCACCTATTTTTATCTCAGTTCCAATTTTTTTTTTTTTATCTCTGTATTTGGTTATGAATAAATTATTGTAATTTACATTTGTTCATGTTATATATTTGTTAACGTTTGTTTACATATTTTAAATATAAAACACATGTTTTAAATACAGGTAATAGTCTGTATTGATTGTGCATTACAGCAAGGCTTAGCTGTTTTATTGTACAGAATAAAAAACAAAAACTTATTATATTTCTTCTCCATCGTGTGATTGCAGCGGTCTTAACCTGTACTGATAGGCATATGTCAATATTATAATGACTCTGTATTAAAGAAAGATCTGACAATGTCTGGAGTTGCTTTTAAAATCTTATTCATTTTTTACATCAATTTTCATGACTAACATTAAGTAAGTTTTGCTGTGTAATTGGTTCTGATTAAAAAAATATATACTGAGGTATAACAAAAGTACATCAGCTAGATTTTTATTTCCTTTTCTCAACACTTTTTATTTTCACCATTTTTGTCAGGTACAAATTTTAAGTTAAACACTTATTTATAAAGGTTATGCTATTAGTACCACACTGAGCCACTTGTATTACCATGGTGGCATCATTATTTTAAAAGATCTGTAATACAATATACATCTACCAGATTTTATAATTTTAGTTTCTATAATATCCAAGATGCTCATATTAAAACTCAACAGAAAAAATACTTAAAAATAACTACTCAAAAAAGGTTAAACAAAGATCAAAAGCAAAATAAAAATATTGATTAATGAATAATCTTTATCTGTTAAATTTTGTCTGATAAATTATAATTATTACTATTACCTGATAAACTTAACCTATAATAATAGTAGATATAAAATTTAACCGTACTTAAAGATCATTCTAAATACGGTTAAAAAAATCTAATGTGGACATCACATGACTTTCTTGTAAGTCTATTAAATTACATATACACATTTTTTTTAAATTAAAGAACATAAAATTTTATTTCATTAATAACTTATGTAATTTTTCATATTTATTATTTTTATTGTTATTATTGAATTATTATTTATTGCAAATAATTATTAATAAATCAATATATTTAAATTAAAAGAAAAAAGTAAAAAAATAAAAAGGAGATGGAGTCTGATTCAAATCAATGTGTACCCTTGTAGGATCCCCAGATATTTTATTAATTAAAATGTTATTTGGCTGTAACTCTGGAATCAATGAATATAAGTGCCACTTATGAAATATTTTTGAAAAGCTCTCAATGAGAGCTTACTGCAGTTAAGAAAAAGTCCAAAATCCAAACTTTTTGGATTTTGAGCTTTTATGGACTTTTAGGCTAGTAGATTGCAACCAAATGGGGAGTGCACAACTAAATGTTACAACATCCTTAAATCCAAAATTTCAACATTTTACGGCTAATCGTTTTTGAGTTATGCAAAATACGTACTCGTATGTACCTACAGACGTCAAGTCGAAACTAGTCAAAGTGGGATTCAGAAGGTCAAAATGGATATTTCCATTGACATGTAAAAACCAACATTTTTCGTGACTACAATCCTTCTTTGTATGAAGTACAAGGAAGTAATAAAAAATAATTTTTTCCAATTAAAAATTTTCTTATATCCTCCCAAAGTATATCCTACTCATATTAATCTAGTAATAGCTATTACTATTTATTACTACTATTAATAATTATTGTTTAGTTATATTAATTCTGTGAGTCTTTTACGTTCAGAATTAATATAGTTCATGTAAATACTAAAAACTTGACTGGTATCATAACTTAGCTATAGGAAAATGCCATACAACAAATAAAAATGACCTAAATCTTATGAAATATTTTTCAATCTTTTTTTGGTAGCTATATTTTGTCTAGGTGTTCGACACAATCTTGATTATAACAACTTAAGTAGTTTTTCAGAAAATTCCAACAAAGATTGAACTTTAAATCACTTCCTCATGTTAATAGGCCAGGAAATATTTTTCCTTTTGGAATCATATCATCATCAAAATTGTTCTCATTACGATACTGAAATAAGGAGAGGACCCCTCCTAGGGGATCACCATCTTTTTTTGATGATTTACAAGTGTTACTGTTTTACATTTTACATTTACTGTAAAATTACTTTCATAATTAGCTGTGACAATACTTATTTCACGTCTCATTATACCTCTGAGATACTAATGTAATCATTGTTTTTCAATGAAATTATCATCACTCAAGCTGACATTCCAGTTTAGTGTGCGACTTCCTGGTTACGGGCTGGCTTTATAGACCAAGACACACTTTATGCAAGGTACATCTCTGTAGACACATGTTTTAAAGTCTTAAAAACTTCCTCTTAATTGCCTCTGACATGATGTAGACAACAAGACAACACAATATTAATAAATAAATGATGTATTTGAAAAGGTAATTGTTAGAAAATGAGATAATATTCTATTATAATACTTAGATTTAATATAAATTAACATTACTTTACCTTATATGCATAACTGACAACAACTGTTCCATCTTTTTCTACAAGAGCATCTTCTTGGTTTTTAGAACTTTCTTTAAGAAATACTGCATGCATTTCTAAAGGAACCCTATATAATTATGAAAAATCATTAAAATATTTTACTAATATTGTACTCAAATTTGTGTTGTTTTTGTCCATAACATTGGCAGTGAAAAATATGTGAAATTATTAAATGACAAATTAGAACAATTGTTAATGTTTTAAATAGTCTTCAGACATAATGTTTAGAATTGAAATTTTTAACTTTTCTCCAAAATAACTTAAAAAAAGTCTGATCAAACTTCCATGAGGTACATCTGGATGTATCCAGAACAAATAAGAGAAATTTTTTCAGTGAACTGAACCTAAACAAACTTCATCTACATCAAGTTATAATCCCCCCTCCCCCTAACATCTGCACTAGATCACATCTATAGTTGTAACTCAGGACCTAGTCCCATCAGAGGTGAACATGGTTGACAGCAGTCAACCACATGAAAGGTCTTATAAGGAATAATCCACTGACTGAACCAAGCAACAATAGAAATCAGAGAAGGTAACACTTGGATATGGTGGGCTGCCACTTAGAAAATAACATGTGATTGGAAGCAATGGAATGTCCCAACACTGCACACATGAGCAAGAATACGAAATCCAAAATCAAAACAAAGTAAATTACCTACAATTTCACACATAATGGAAACTCATTTATGGAGACTTGTAAACTAAAAGTAATAACTGACCTAATAGACCAAGACAATATTCTCAACATGGGACTGCAAGAAAAAAAACACCAACAGGATGTACTTTCAAGGATGTAGGCTCTACAAAGGTATATCTGGGAAGAGTGATTAAATATGTCCAGCTTTTTATCAGCTTCAAAATAATAAACTCAACAAAGAATTCAAGTCACAATTCCCAGGAATTTCAACACTCGCCCTAAAAGCATCTAATAAAATCTACACCATAATAAATGCCTACGCTCCCACTAATATTAAAAACAAATCTCCAAAAGACCATAAAGAAACAGAAAAGTACTGGGGCCTACTCGACCAAACCGCAAATTGCATCCTCAAAAATTACGTTAAATAACTATGAGAGATCACTGCTCAACTAGATATAGAAAGCAGATACTACAACACTGTCGGAAAATGACCCACCCAAAAACAAACAAACGAAAATGGACAGACTCATCAATCTCTGCAGAAACCACAAATTTCAAAATCCACATATTTCAAGAAGAAACATCAAAAACACAAAACCTAGAGACACCCCACAACAATGAAGGAGAACAGCAACTAGATCATGACTTTGTAGACAAACACCACTACAAAGAACTTTACAATGTAAAACTTTTCCAAGGACTAGAAATAGACTAAGATGATAGAGGAGTGATATAGTCAAACTTATAATTAAATTCATTCTTCAAGGGAAGCAACAAAAGCCCTTAATCTAAAAGAAAAACAGACCATACCCAAATAATCAAGAATGAAAATTACCAAAAAGCATCTGAAAGATAACAATCACAGATAAACTTGAAGACCTAGTCAGCAACTTAAAACAAATCACAGAATAATTGCCCCCACTAAAATGCTGAAAAAACATCAATGATGGAACAGTGACTACATCAGTTTCAAATATCAGAAACATCCTTCTGAAATCTAGTAAAAAAAAGAAAAAACCACCAAAACCCTAAGTAAAATAAAAAGATAACACCATAAAGGCTCACTAAATTCAAAAGAAGAAGAAATCAATAAAACGTAGTTAAGAGACTACCATAAAAACCTTTAAAAAATATGAACCTTATTAATGAAGAATAAAAATCAATCTGGCCCATCAACTCAGAAATGCTAGCTTAGTATGTTCACAAACTCTTAAATTGCAAAAAATTGACAAACTTCTAATCTTGACACCAGCTCCCCAATTACATCACCAGAAAACATCAATCAACCTTCCAACAGTAAAAGAAATTTACCAAACACTGAATGAGATGAATTACAAAGCGGTAGGAAAAGGTATCTTTTCTGCCTTTGTAGAGATCTGGAAACATGAAGGAAGACCAGAAAAATCCCTTCCTCAACAGCTTGTCAGTATCTGGATCAAAAAACTACTGGAACACTGGACAATATTCCTCATTCCTCCACTACACAAAAAAAGCAGACAAAACAGATACTAACTACTAAAGGGGAATCTCACTCCTAGACACAACACATAGAAAATTCTTTTAAAAATCATCCTCAACAGGATTGATTTACAACTTGAGAAAGAATTAGAATACCAAGGAGGTATCAGACCCTAGAGGAGCTGTCCAGATCAGATCATAAATCTCAAGCTAATAATGGATGATAATAGAAAAAAAGGCAGAGACAATTTAAATACCTTGGAGATATAATAACAAACAACCTAAACAAAAACACCTCAATCCAAACAATGCAGACTAGTTAAGCACAAAAGTTAACCTGGTACACCTACAGTAAAAATGTCTATCCACAAATGCAAACAAAACTAAATATTGTTGGACACTACAACATAACCATAAAACTGGAAGCACATGTAGCCGAAACACTCTTCTACCTGAACGAGCAATCAAAGGCTGACAAACCAGAAAATACAAAGAAGAATTGGAAGAACCTGCATCAATAAAAAGTACCAGAAAAACAGCTGGTGGATCATGCCCAACCAAGTCGTATGGTAGTAACCACCACTGATATCATGCATAAGAAGGGACTAGGCTTCATTAAATAAATCATGAGGATGCAAGATTGAGACTTCTGAAATAGCTGATACAGTACAATCTCAACTCGAAAAGCACCAAGACAACATGAGATGAACACAGCATGAGATGGATTAGAAAAATAAGAGAAGATCTGGGGGAAATTATCCTTACACCAGAAGATACCACAAACAAGAAAAAAGTCAAGAACAAAAATACTCGTTTCATTCACAATCCAAACATTTTCAACACCATAAAGGGCAAGATTAGAACATATGAAAAAGTACTGGGAGGGCTGCAGGGCCTGAACAGTCCCTTCAAACAGACTTAAGCAATAGGACTGACTAAAGTGATCCTATGACATCATAAAAGATGAAAAAAAAAAGTATTTTTTTTAGGTCACAATAATTATAACAGAAGGTAAAAAAAGGACTATCAATCACTAAGATGTCCTCAAAAGTAAATGAAATTGTCATAGGATGAGCTTTAAAAATTTGGTTGCTAGTTGTAAAAAAATTCTGAATTATGTAATGAAATTAACAAATTTTCTGAATTGTTCATAATAAAACAGATTTTCTTTTCTTATTTTTAATTTTCTGGGTATTATAAAATTTTGGGTGTGCTTTTTTGAATTTCTTGATGTTTTGAAGTTTTTCCAGAATTCAAAACATTGAAAAGGCTAGGGTGAAGTTATTTATGCATGAATATGTATGTAATAGTGGCAATTTTGTCCTTTTGCTTGATATCCACTTGTTAACCACTGTTAAGGTATATCTTCAGAGGAGGTATATCTATGGACTGCAATTGTTTGGAAAAATTATCTCCAAACATA
>JAAAKQ030192726.1:0-10155 GCA_010016005.3 Zanna intricata
TATTTTCTATTATCAAAGTCGTTAGTTTTCTAATCAAATCAAGAAGTAACAGGTGATGAAAATTCTTTCTTTTTTATTTGGATGAATTGAGTAAGTAATTTTACATTTTTCTTTAAATTATCAGAAATACTATTTTTGTTTAATATTTTAATTATTTTTATTTATTGAATTATTTCATAAATTCAATAGAAACATGTAAATGCTAAATATAAATATTAAAATCTAAAAAAAAAAAATGTGTTAATATGTAAATAGTATTCTTTCACTTGCTGATGTTATGAAACATTATGAAATAAATTAGATTTATAGTGACATATTTTTTTTTTAGATTTCAATTTATTGTGGGTTTCTAAATCAGATAAAAATGATTTTTAATAGATCTTGTTGTTTAATTCCATTTGTGAGGGCAATTGTTACTAAGCCATTACATCAATTTCACTTAAATTTAATGTGTATAACTAAGGAGGTGAAATTTTTGTTATACAATTCAATCAAAAAATGTTGGATCTGGGCTATAATGAAAATAGATTATTCTAATAAATTATTTTATATTTTTTAAGTTTAGTTTTCGATGATTCTTGTACTGTAATATGAAACAGGTAGTATGTCTATACAATTCACAGAGTGAATTAAAAAATGAAAATAGGGGCAAATTTTGCCACTATTTTCAGTGAAAACAATTTTTTTTTATTTTATGTTTTATTTATTTTAGAAAAAAGATTTGTACAACATAAATTACATAACATAAAAATCTTTTTGTTAGTATGTATGTGAAGTTCCATAACCTAAAAATGGTAGTTGATCTAACACGAGATGTGAATCATTGAAGAAAATGTCACAGCCAAAAAGAAAATGACTTGAGCTGAAAAATGGAGAGTGCAAATAATGCATTGTTTTACAATAATTCTTAGTGGTTTATGTCAATTATAAATTTAAATTAAAAAAATCCTTTCATATAGTTTTAAAACACATAAAGAATTGAAGGTACAAGTGTCATTAGTCAAAGTTGTTTTATCTATAATTAATGTTGTACATATACAGCCAGATTTTCTGGTAAGGAGATTTTAGATGTCACTGTAAATTTTTGAATATCTCGTACAGTTTTATATAGTTAATATATACATTTACAAAATTAAAATTGATCCAGAAAATAAGGCAACAGAAGATTATTTTAATATTGAATTTCTTTTAAGTTAGCCTGATATACTTGTTTTTAGTAGCGATTATGTTTTCAAGAACGACTTACGACTCATTTCAGATCCCTTACAATTGTTATGTTTGTATGCCCTAAAAAAAAAAAAAAATATGTATATAAAAAGCAAGATAGTTTTTTAAGAATGGTTTTTGAAATTTAACTTCTTTTATCAAATTGCTATTTTATTATTCTTATTTCATTAGCAAACTCATGTATTTACAACATAATTTTTGTTCATGTTTAAGGGAATTAGTCAAATATTAGTGAGTTGCCTATTCTTGGCAACTCATTAATTGCCTATTCTTTGTTGTGTAATTGAATAAAATGTTAATTTTATTATTTTGAGAATATTTAGTTTTAGTAGTAGTTAGAAAAAAAAAGGCTTGAAAAAGATTTTTAATGTTTCATTAAGTGTTTTCATTACTGCTATTTATTTTAATATTTTATTTATTGTTTGTTGCATTGCAATAATGTTTTTTTGAAATCTTTTAAAACATTAAGAAAATTTAAGTGTTAATTATTTTTTAAAGTTATTGAATGGATTTTTTATAATTAATGCTAAACTATTGTATAGTACTCTTATTATTCTAGTACATGTTTCATAACATTAGTCACTCTCTACGTATTGCTCAGAAGTAGAAGTTATTGTCTATAAAAATGATGTCAATGATTTATTCATCGTATGAAAATAGACTTCTGCAAAATTGTTCTGCTGTATTATCATTATAACCTCTTTAATGTTTTATGAAAACCATTTATTTTTATGTTTGTACAATAGTGAACACACTACATGCAATGATCTTTAAATTAAATCTTTTTATTATTAAATTATGAAATTTGAATTTTTAATTCCGCGTATTTTTATATAATTTTTTCTTTTCTCTATTTTTATGTGAAAATACATTTGTGCGGGTTTATTTTACAATATTTTATTGTCTTTTTTTATCAGTGTAGTGATTCTATGACATTTTTTCATTTTAATTTAGACATTTTTTTGTGGACAGATGATAATTAAAAAATAAGAGAAAAAAATAATGTACATATGTTTACATAATGATATGAACTTATATGGATACTTCTGAATAACAGATAAGTTTAATTCCAAACAAATTGTATTAGTTTTTAGGTATCCTATACAATTCCATTATCAGACACTTATGGATTTTATAAAAATGTAATAGACTTGGGTGTTTTAGTATGATAAAACTGCTACTAATAAACAGTCAGTGTAATGATAAATCTATAATTTATTTAATAAATGGCACCAATTATTTTCATATTTGATAATTTAAATATTGTATAATGTTTGGTTAATATTTTTTTTTATCTACGAACTCTACTTTTAACCCTCTTTATTAACTACTTTTTGTAATTAAAGTAAGTAAGCTGAACATAATTTTTGCTTTATTAATTTATTAATAATATCAGTCAGTGGGAAATTCATCATCAAGAATTTGCTCAAATGAGTGTTTTTTTTCAGCTTTTTAAGAAAGCTAAAATTGACAGAAAAACATATACGTTTTGATTTCTAAAAACAATAAAATATGTTTCAGCATACAATTTTAGAAGCGTGAAAGGAGAAGAATAGACTGAATTGATATCTTATTTTGTTCAAGCTTGGTCATCTATTCTATTATCAGGAAACATTTTAAAAGAATTCATTTAAATAAATTTAATTTTGTATATCAGTTATTATTTTTGTTCCTTTCATGCTATGAAATATAGTAAACAGTTTAACTATTTTGAATTACATTTTATTTTATTTTGAGATTTTTATTATTTAGTTTATGTATATGTATACACTAATTTATTTAAATTAAACGTCTTGTAGTCCACATCCTCTGTATGCAAAATTTAGCTGTATCTATAGGTAATATTTTTAATTTTTTTTTTCAGCCACTTTGCAAAGTACAGAATAAAGATGTATTGTATTGTACACTAGACATGGCTGAAAAAAATTACATTTTTGTACACTAGACAGCTTAGTAAGTACCTGGACTTCAAGGCTCTAGGTACTGAGCGCTCTGTACCCAGGTCAGCCCAGGCGAATCCAAAGCCAACTCAAGGGCTCCTTGGGGCCTCCTGACTGAGACAGAACAAAATTAATTCATTCATAAATCCAGCCAAAAAAATTATGATGCCCTGCGATCATCATGCAATTTTTTGATGTATGCATCATATGACACCCTCAGGGCGTCATGCTGCACTGCTGGGTATAAATGCATGTAATTTAGGTTTTATCTCATAGATGGCATTTGTATACACTCTAACTTGAAGTGCTGACATGTGATGTTTGTAATTCTTCTAGTCTGACCTCATACAGTGTCTCCTATCGAGTTAAAAATAATTTCTTTGTTCGTATTTTTCCACTGAGTTCAATAGCCATAATGGCGGCAAAAAGATGTTGTGGTGATAATTAAGCAGAACTGAGAAAAATGTTAGAAAGCGTTTTAGATAGTGATTGTGAGTATAATGAATCTTCTGATGATGAAAGCGAGTCTGAATTAAGTTTTAGTGATAGTGAATCTAGTTCTTGTGCATCTAGTACTGAGGAAAGTGATGATAACAATGGTGATGCACCAGGTCCTTCTAAACGCATATGCACTACAATGCAGAAAAGGCAGAGTGACTGGAATTGGACTAAAAGTGACAATAATCCTGTTATACACCCTTTCACAGTTTTCAGAACAAAATCTCTATTGGTAATTTTCTATGATTTTTTATGTATTACTATGCTCCCAACCATGCTGCTAGGGTATTAAATATGATTACTCAGTCAATTCTTAGCGTATTTAAATATGACATCATTGGGTTAATACAAACAAACAACTTTGTTTTCAGCTACATGTTTTGATCTGCACAGACATGATTAATATTGTGCATGAAGGCTCACTCTTTAGTATTAGATATGATGTCATAATATGCGACTTTGGTATGATTTAATTCTTCGTCTAGTATTATTTATTTATAGCTTACAAATTATGTTAACGAAGTTAATAAAAAATGAGCTGACAAAATACAATATAGGAGCTTAAAACGCTAACTATATGTTGAAAAATTAAAAAAATATTTTAATTAAAGTTTAAAAATGGTGGGCGATAAAAAGATTCTGAGTTCATATTCATTTTCAGCATCAAAATCAGATTAAAATCATGTGTCACATGTTAGGAAACAAAAGTTTTGTTTATCAATGTAATCATTGGGTTCAATTAATAGAAAATTATTAGAAATAATTTAAAATCACCTTTTATCAACAAAGTACAAAAAATGAACTCCCAAGTGCTTTTGACTTTTGTGCTATTATCAGGAGTGTAAGATATTTAAAAATGAGTAAAATACAATGTATTATGGTTGTATAAAATATTTAAAACTTCATAAAATATATAGTTTATTATGACTATATTTCACTTTGTTTTTTAAATATTTCTAATCACATGAATAATTTAAATTGCTCAACGATTATTTTATTAAACTTTATACGTAAGAGTTTATTTTTAATAATTTTTTAATTAATTTTTTTTTGTATATATTTATATTATCCTACAGTAATATTCTATAAATTCCTATTTTTTGTTTGTGAGTATATTTTTCATTCAGATTAATTCAGTACATGTACATCAGGATAAAAAATGAAAATTTTGTATCAGATATCAAAATAATTTATTTATTAGCTTTATATTCATTAAACACAAGATTTCATAAAATAAAAATTATTTTATTTTATGAAATTCATTCAGTTCTGTATGTTTGAACAGCATTTGTTTATTTAACTATGATGTCAGAGTATTATAATTTCATATTTAAAATTATTATGTCAGTTGTTTTTTTTTGTATTAATTTAAATATCAAATCATCTATAGTTACTTCTTCGTCGTGATTTTCACTTATACTGTTACATATCACTAAATCTTTTTTTTTTTTTGAATTATAATGCATATTGTTCAACTATGTAGTTTAGCTTCAGTTACTAGTTTTATTATGTAATAACAATTCTTACTATCTAAAACCATAGAAATAAATTTTACTGGTTTTAAACACTGGAATGAATCAATAATCATTGTTTTATAAATGCATTAATTACTTTAATAAAGAGTAATAAACACTAATCAGATAAATGTTTAATGATTTTAACTGTGTCGTAATAAAACAGTATTACCAACTGAATCATATAATAAACAAATGGTAATTGATTTGTAAGTTTTACTTACAAATTGAAGTTAAGTAAAACTTAACAAAAGTAAGTTTATGAATCAGCCAGCCTCTGTGGCGTGAGTGGTAGCGTCTTGGCCATTCACCCAGAGGTCCGTCCCAGGTTTGAATCCCAGTCAGGCATGGCATTTTTTACAAATGCTACAATTCATTCATCTCATCCTCTGAAGATATACCTTAATGGTAGTTCTGGAAGTTAAACAAAAAAAAAAGTTTATAAATCAATCACACTGGATGAATAATTCACCTCATAAGTTTGAAGTTTCTGTTTGGGAATATGAAATGAAAGTTTTGTTGATTGGAAAAATGTCATGCCTGACCAGGATTCGACCCTATTAAAAAAATTACATTACTGTAATAAATTAAAATTTTAAATTTGTTCATGTGACATTCAGTGTTGAAAATTACATGAAATGATCATTTTTATGATGATTTGAATTAGATTTTAAGTATAAATAGATTTATTTAGCCTATCATAGAAAAGATCATAAATACACTTACATTTAATCTAAAAATTTTACTTTATCTCAAAAACTAACCACATAATTTTTAAATGCATCAGTTATAAAAACACATAAAAACAGAACGTGATTATCAATTGGAAAGCTATAGTTAATTAACACATCTGATAATTGTGTCTTCCCAATTTGAAAAACTCTCGTAATAACATGTTTTTAGAATATGGTTCTATTGTATCTTTAAAGATTTCCTGATAAGGAATAAGCAATGTGTAGTTTTTTCTTATCTTGAATCCAAAGATTGGATTGAAATTAGCATTATCTCTGATGTTATGAAATATATTTATAATGCTGTATATATTTATAATACCCGTTCTGAAATATGCAACATTCAATATCGGAATTCAAATAAGAATTTTTCTTCTTATAGTCTTATATTTACTATTTGTTGATAGCTTAGGGATTAATAACAACATAATGACAACAATTTATTAAAATAAGATCCAATTTGAAATGAAACTGAACTGTTTAACTTTGATGATGTAAGACAATCACTTTATTAATTCTCATAGAGCTGCTGGAATTTATTGTAATATCATATCCTTGAATTTCTAGTATTATGCTCCTGCCGGAGATATTTCAGGTACTATGGAACAGTCATGTCTTAAGTGTTGCAATTTATCATTTTACTAAGGATCTGGAGTTTTTGTAAATTTTTATTTGCATACCATTGTTAATACTATAGTTTGGTTATTGTAATTAGACTTTGGCATGGTTTTCAAATTGGTAGTGGTAAATACATCAATGACCATCTATTATTCTACATATTATTTTTCTAAGAAAGTGATTTCTCAATTTTTATTAACCGTTTGTAAAAATGGAAAAGGATAAAAAGAGAAATACTTTCTGTTGCATTGAAGAATGTATCTAGCTAGTTTACTGTAAAACAATTAACAGAAAAATTTGAAAAAAATAAAATCTAAAAAATCTTCTAAATTTGTTAGACTTTGGTAGAAAATGATTAAACCAAGGAGCTCTTCTCAGCACTTATTTGACTATACACGAAGGTTATGTCCTGTAGAATGTACATTCTTCTTTTTAATTCTTGAAAGTATTTCTAAAATTAATTCTCTGTTGTCATTATTTCTAACTAATCCTTGTAATTATTTTTAAAATTAATTTTCTGTATATATGTTTATATATGACTCATGATGTTAATAATTACATTTATATATTGTTATGTAATTTTTAGTCTTATTTTAGTCTATTTTTTTTTTTTTTTAGTCTAACAGCAGATGATGAGGTCAACACAGTAGAGCTGTAAATTTTTTCATTTTCAGGCTGATTAGTACAGAGATATTAATGAATTTATGTACATTATACACGTAATCATCCATCAATAATGAATTACAAATTTTTTAAATAATTTGAGATTTCTTCTAGAATTTTGAATTCTAAACAATAAAAAACCTGTAATTTTTATTTTTTAATAACTAAATATGTTGGTTAAATTAAACTAATTTAAATTATACAATATAGTATTACAAATAAGCTCATCGAAGAGCTTATTTAAACTTTCCTAAAAAGCTATTTTAACTTTCCTTTTAAATTTTCCTAAATTTTAACTGCTATTTTTTGAGTTTTATTGTTTCATATCTTGAACATGTTGAAGTATGAAAACTTTTTAATATATTTTGAGATATTATGGTACAGTTTCTTTTTCAGAAATGTCAAAAGTAATATGGATAATAGTAAGCTGGCTATTTATAAAAACAACATTTGCAAATTTGTGCGAAGATCTTTGTTCATGTGTGGATGTAACTGCTTACTGTAAAAATCTTAATTTAAAATCACAATTTGACGATGAACTTTGGAATAACACTGAAAAATTGAAGATGGTTGAATTGGATGGAAATGAATTTTCACACATTCATCCGTTTCCTCAACTTTCAATTGAATACTTATCACTTAAAAATAATTCAATTACAGATATTGAGGATGGATCATTTAAATTATTAACTAATCTTACTGTGCTTGATCTTAGTGAGAATTTAATTCATTCTGAAGAACTTCGACCTAGCATATTTAGAGTAAGTATAAATCTTTGATTAATTTTTTATTTTGTTCAATCGATGCTGGATTTTAAGAGAAATGGGCATCTTATGTACAAGGTTGTAGTTTAAAAAATTCTTCTAAATTTGTAGAAATATTAACAGAAAATTTATTAAACCAATGAGCTTTCCCCACTACTAACTTAACTAGCATGTCGGGTGATGTCCTATAAAATTTACTTCCTTCCTTTTTTTGGACTCTTGAAAGTATTTCTGAAATTGATTATCTTTGTTTTATATTTGTATGTTATGTGACAAAAATGAGAAAATTATATCTTTTACAATTTGTATCATTGGTCGTAATAAATGTGTGTACAGCAAAGAGAATGAATAAATCGTACTGTGAAGAAAAATGAATGTTCTGTTGCTTGCAGATACTTGTCTCCTCAGTATAATTGCTGATTGCTAAATCAGTATAATTGTACTCCTCAGCGTAATTGCAGAATCCTTGCTGAGTATAATTACTAATTACTATTGTAATTAGTATCAGAAATAATTAGTACTTTTATCTATGTTAATGCCTTTTCACCATTATATACTTCATTTACTTATCTGAATGCAACAGAGAGAGCCCAGCAGATAACCTGCGGAAAGGGCAGCCAAAATGAAGAAGATGCTAACCTTCTCCTAACCTCTATTTTCCTACTGAAGCTTAAAAATTACTTCAGCCAGCACATGCGACTCCCTCTGGAAAGGAGAGAAGCATTGCTTCTGCCAAATATTAGGGCCCTGGAAGGTGTATTCCTGGTGGCCCGAAAGGTGCTGACACTGAAAGGACTTCAGTGGACGGACTTCAGTGACTGGGAGCATCGGGCTGTTGCAGACCTGGCCTTCCGAATTCAGCCCCAGTATTTCTCCAAACTTCCAAAGAATTGAGACGCAAATACCGAATCTGTCTATAAACCAAAACAATATTAAAAAACCGCCAGTTAAAAACAATGACCTGCCCGATACGAGAAAGACACAGCAGCAAAGGGCATCAGCCCAGGCTCTGCAAATTGAAGGGAGGAAATGAAAACTCCCTGTTCCATTCCCCTTGACTGCAAATTCAAGTAAATTTATGATTACAGCATGTCTTACAGGAAGTATGTGAAAGTAGAGAAATGTAGTGATAATAGCACCCACACTGAAGGGTAACTAATAAAGTTTGGTTAATTCTATGTGAATACTGTTATACTTGATTAATATTACTTTTATTTTTCTTAGGTTTTTAATCAGAGTTTAGAAAATGAATATCTAGGTAAATTTCTTAATGAAAAAAGTATATAAATTATAATGTATTAATGAACAATTTCTTTCAGGTATTCATTTGAGTAGTGTCAGTAAAATAATATTAAAGTTGTTGGAAAAATAATTTATTTAATTGTTTGTACCAAAAGAGAGCACATTGATATTAAAAAGTTATGAATTAAAAAGTTTTGTAAAACTGCCATTTATTTTTTTAAGTTAAATATAAAGTAAGAGGAGAAAAATTTGAGTACTTTTTATCAAATTAAAGTGATTTTTGAAATATATTTTGTGTGTCAACAAGAAATTATTTTTATCAAGGCATAGAACAACATATAATTATCCTAGAAAAGTTAAACATTAATGTTTAACTTTATTACTCCAATCAAAACATTTTAAAACTATAATAATAAAATGTCAACTTTTCCAGCTAATGGACTATTGTATTGTGCTCTTGAAAAATGAAAAAAGTCTTTTTCATTTGGAAATTCCCGCACTCAAGGGAAAACATTCATGTAAATTTAATTTTTAAGAAAATAATCCTTAAGTACATTAAAAAAATACATAAAAAAAAAAAATTAAATACATTAAAAAATAATATTTAAAAGATAAAGGCACATAATCTACATAAGCAAGCTTGTCATTTTCTTGGAAAGGGCTGAAACTTTTGCTAATTTTTTTTTCCCAAGAGATACTAAAGAATAAAGGTTATCAAAAACGTAAGATTTTTACATTTTAAATGCAATTGATAACTTGTAAGATGGATTTAAACTTAAAATAAATTTAAATAAAAAATTAATTAAAAAATGTTTTTGTTACCACAATTAAGCTAGAAGTCCTAGTGAATATAGACTGAAAAATTCTCCCATTAACTTTTTTTCTGAAGCAAGATATAGTTAAAAACACACACACACACACACACACACACATATATATATATATATATATATATATA
>JAAAKQ030192748.1:0-12016 GCA_010016005.3 Zanna intricata
TTCACTTCCATATAAAGCTACGCTCCAAACATATACTTTCAGAAATGTTTTCCTCACGTTTAAATTAATTTTTGATGCAAGCAAATTATATTTCTAACTGAAAAATCGTTTCACTTGTGCTATTCCGCATTTTATATCGCTCCTGCTTCGTTCATATTTAGTAATCATACTTCCCAAATAACAAAATTCTATCTCAGTAATTTTTTCTCTTCTTATTTTTATATTCAGTAGTCTACCTACATTATTTCTACATTTCATTACTTTCGTTTTGTTCATGTTTATTTTCATGCGGTAGTTATTCCAATTCATAACTGTTATTCTTGATTAAATTATGGGAGACTAATGATGTCACAGTGTATAGGTCAAGTCACAAAAATATAATTTATTTAAATCTACGGCTAGGTTTTTTATCTAGAAATTTTCAAAAAACGAGATTAATTAAAAAATTTTAATCTTTATCTTTTTATATAATTTGTTTTCCTGTTTACCACAAAAGAAAATTTTTAATGACTATTCAATTGATTGTAAAAAAAAACACGATGATACTAAGGCTTATGTGTTCGTATAATAAATATCAAACTATGAAAAACACAAACTTTGCTGAAAATCACACTTTTTCATTAATTAATAATTCAAAACTGAAAATAAAAATGAAAACGAAAAATTCCATGGAATGTCAGTACAGAATCGCTCCATACATATGAATCCATATGTTCTTTTCAATTATTATTTACATATTTATTTGTTTAACAGATACAGTACAACTTTCACTATCAAACCATTTTAACAATTAACGACTAATAGCAAAGTTTTAACCACTCTTTTAGTCAATTTTGTCATGAAAGTACTAGTTTTTATACTGTTACACATGCTTTTAACTCGGCGAACGCCAGGGCGAGAAAATGTCAGAGGAATTACAGTATACAACGCGCATGTTCAGGCGGGCACTCCCACTACACAACTCTGCTCGCGCATATGTCCTCCCACCATAGCGGGACTACCCCAAAACTGCAGGCTCTAATAAATGAAGGCTTCTTGGCGTAAAAGTAAAGTTTCACGCCGCGCCGCCTAGAGAAAACCTCGAAGAAGAAGAAGATGGAAGAAGCTGAAAGGAGTTCTCTAGCCGACTCAACGCTGGACCACCCCGCCGGAGCAGCAGGCCTGGCCGGCCCGCCGATGAAGTCGCTGGATGCGGACACTACATTCCGCTCCAGCTGGCCGGACTTCCATCGCCCTGGCCAGCGGACGCAGCTACGAGAGCCGGCCTTGGGATCGCTCGGGGAGAACTGCCTCGGCCGACACCGACCCGACATTGCGGGGCTCTGGAGGTCTCCATTACCACGCTGTTGTGGGAACCCAACCGCCACTGAGAGAAAGCCCGATCGGATTTTAACGGACGTGCCGTAACTCCCCGACTACAACCGAGCAAACTTCAGGTACCTTGTAATTAAATACCGAAAATTACTGAAACTTAGAATAAACTACAATCTTATAAGTAAACAAAATAATGGATTAAAATAAATTTAGATTTCATAAATATCATTTTTTTTTTTATTTTATATAATTGCAGTAATTTAATTAAATATATTTCATATATATATAAAATATATATTTACATTATAGAAAATTTAGATACCTAGTAGTAATTCATTTTTTATATATCTCTTAACTCATGATACGAATGCCGATTTTTGTTGGCCCGATGAATTAATTCACCACAAAACTTGCACGTGGATTATAAAAATGGCTACCATTTTAACACATTTTATTAAATGGCTATTTATAAAACATATAATTTATTGTGTATGAATTCGGCCTGACGGGATTCGAACCCGGGACAACCAGATAAAAGGCCAAGATGCTACCACTTTCCTACGGCCTTTATGGATTTTTGACTCTATATATATGAATTTTTAATGGAGGTCTAAAGTATAATGATGAAGAAGCAAAAATAACATAAGTGATTTCAAATTTAATCAGATGTTTTTACGTAGACGTTAAGCTCAGTATAATTTATATATGGTGGTAATCTTAGCGTGATGTCGTTTATGACAGGATTCGACTTGATATAGGCTATATTTTAGTCTTGAGAAAAGTTAAAATTTTGGAACATTACATACCTGGACCTCGATGTTCTACAATAAACAGAACATATTTTAGCTCTTTTAACTTAACTACCTCTAAACGTATTCATATACGTTTTATTAACAATGAAACATTGATGTGTTTCATTGTAAATAAAACTTTTTATTCAGTAAAATAAATAATTATAATTTGGGAAAAGAGATTACACTCAAGACATGTTTAAAAAATTTTCTGGCTTAAGTACTCTTCTTTATGCTTAATGATTTTACTAGAAGAAAGAACAGTTAAGCATACAGAGAAGAATTTACAAAAGGAACACCAAATAGAGTAAAACAATCTTATTTCAAAACACTAGAGAAAAAGCATCTCAGAAATAGGAACAAAAATGACATTTTTTTTTTCATATAGCAAAGAGAAAAAAAAAAATTTTTTTAATCATAGTTTTAACGTTACCATGGTTACTTTTAGGAAACACACCTCTGACCTATGAAATATTGAAGTAAAAACCAAATCCGTCGAAATAATGGGGGAATTCATACAAATAGCAATTATAATTTATAAAGGCAAATTAAAATTATTTTAATGAAATTAAAAGACAATATGACTCATTTTAAATGTATGAGACCAGTGAAATCAGCTTTAGCAAAATATTGAAGTAGTAATAAAATTAGTTTATTAGAAACGACAGTTTTAAAAATTATACGTAAAAATCAGAAATTTTATAGTTCTGAAACATTTTATCAATCAATAATGATGCAAATATTTCAAAGACCAGGAGATATCTAATAGCCCTTAATCTAATAAATATTATTACGCTATAGATTATATCTGGACGATCTAATAGCTCTTTAAAATTTATTAAAAGTTTTTAATCGTAAAAAGATTAAAGAGTTTTGCCCTCTTATAGTATTTTGATCATAGACAGAGATTAGTTTAAGATTCATCCTATTTTTAGCCCACGTTAAGAGGAGTATACATCCCTCCTAACGTAGGCTAACAATCTGAATTGAAGGTATCAGGGATTTAGAAGTGTAAGTTGAATTTTCACTTTATAATTTAAAATACCTAAAACGACAATGACTTTTATGTTTTTTTTTACTTTAACTTTTTAATTCTTAAAAACCTGCTAAAATTTAGCATTTTATAATTTTTCGTAAGTACTGATTATTTTTTTTTTTTTTTCATTAATCGTTTGTTTATTTTTTTACATATGTGTATATAATATATATATATATATATAAAAGCATACTAAATAATTACTTTTCCTTAATATCCAGTGATGTTGACTGACAATCAAATCAGCCATTTAACAAAGAAGAAAGGACCCTTGATGCGCTGTCGAGACTAATGAGTAACCTGCAGGGACCACCAGCCAGCAAACGACGTCTCATCCTCTCAGTGGCCACTGCAACACTGCTGTATGCAGATCGGTGTGGGCAGAGGCGCTGGAAAGGATGAAAAATGAGACTGTTGAAGGCTGTTGAGACTGTTAAAGGCGTCCTCTGCTTATCGCACGATTTCGTGTGTTGCGGTGGAGGTCATTGCTAGGCCCCCCGATTCGATTGCGGGCCACCCAACTACGACGAATGTATGAGGATATGTCGTGAAAAGAAGCAAGGGAGTTTATGCTACCGGAGTGGCAGACTAGGTGGGCACCAATAAGGGGACCAGAAGGCTTATTCCCAGGGTGAAATCATGGAACCGGAGAGGATTCAGAGAAGTCGGATACTATCTCACCCAATTCCTCTCCGGACATGGAAATTTCGCGCATACCTGCAAAGATTCGGGAAGAGAGAGTCGCTGAGTGTGAATACTGTGATCAAGCAGATACACGATCTTTGAATATCCACGATGGGATCAGGTGAGACGATGGATGAGGCTCACCCCGGATAACACCGTTCGTACATACTCCAGGGTAGGAGAGAATGGAAGGCAGTTGAGCAGCTAGTTGGAAGGATCCTGAGAGTAAAGGAAGAGGAGGGCAGGCTCAGGGTAGCGGTTGCCAGGAACTAACTGGAGAAAGATAATGCCAGGGCTCACCCCATCAGGAGTGCTAGCCATGTGATGGGTTAGCATTATTTTTATTATGAGTGTAACATGTGCTTGCGTAATATTTATAAGCTTGTGTAATTTGTGTGTGGGTCGAAACGTGGCGACGTTTAGAGCCAGGGAGGTAGCCTTTCTGTCCAGAGTGTTCTGGTCTGTCCACATGCAAGAGTGGATGGGTCAGAACTCCCCGATGATGAAAGGAGGGACCCTCGATGTATTTGAGGGACGCAGAAAGTGAAGGAGTGTGTGAAATACTCCCCCTGAAACTTGTAGGTTAGGGACGGGAAGGGTAGCCCCCCTAATGGAGGAACGCATCAGCATTCCACAAGCGGAGGTCAGTGCGTTCCGAAGAAGCTGAGAGGACCCCTATAAGACAGCCTGAGATGGAGGCTAAGAAGGTTGAGCAGACTGCTGCCACGACACTCCGCGGTGACTAAATAATGCCTAACGGCGAGTCCCTTTGCCGTGGGGGTGTGTGTAAATGGAAAAAAAAACATTAGAATTTAATTGAAATATTTGTAAAAAATTTTTTTGAGTGTAATCTTGTTTTCTAGTTTATTTCAATAACCAATAATTATAGCTTCTTATTTATAGAAAATGAACAATTATGTTCATAGTTTTAGCAAATACTGTGCTTCAGTAAAGTTTTCGCTTTACTTAAGCTTTGCTCTGGTAAAGATATCCCGAAATCTAACATCAACTTCAATAAAGGCTAAAGTAAAATGTTAATAATTAAAATTTAAATAATTAAATTTTTTTTAAAAACGTTTTATGCATTCACTTCCGAGGTCTACAATTTGAAAAATTGTATATTTTTCTTGACTGTTCTGTGTAAGAAGTAATCTTCAAAAATGTTTATATTAATACAAACTAAATGTTCTTTGAATGTAAGGTATATATCTAATATTACTATAACTACTATTATTTAATATACATACTTAATATACATTCACCATGTATACATACCTATATATATTCTTTAAAAAATTTTATAATCCCCACATTATTCGCTTTGAAACACGTTTCCATTTGATAAGATTTATTGTATTCCTGAAAAGAGCTGATATTAGAAAATTTCTCAACTAAGTTCTTATGCCAGTGTAGATAATTTGATTTTTTTTTTCTGTTTTAATTGATAGAAAAAAAAATATTTTTCAAAGTTCTAGATAAAAATGTGAAAGTTAGGTTGTGCATCAAATCAAAAAGAATTTTTTCAAAAGAGATTATAGTTAAAACGCATAAGCGACTTAAAACCTATTTTATGATCGTGTATAATTTATATTACATGAAATATAATTGGAAACAAAATCATGTTTTACATAGGAAAAAAAAGGTAAATAAAAATATTTTAAGTTAGTTTATTTAAGATGTTTTTTGTATTTTTTTAATTTTAACAGAATTTTTAAAAAATTTTGTGTAATTTTTTTTCTGAAGAAAGAAATTCTTAAAATAAATTCATGAATCTTGTTTAGAAATATAGCTTAAACTTTATGAAAATAATGTATAAAAGCTGCTAAATAAAAGAAAAAACATCATACTTTAATCAGTATTCGAAAGTTGAGAAGTATTATGTATCAGCCAATATTTCAACCGAACTAAAGAAGTTGATTAGAATTTATAACTGAAAGTAATATTTAGTTTATTCAATCATTATAAAAATAAACTCTTAAAAACACCAAGAAAGTAAATAATTTCAAATAAAATTTATCAGAAGGTTGAAAATCTAAAAATATTTTTGCATTTCACGTCCATATCAGTCGTTTGCTAATTAAAATTAGAAACTTCTACCAATTACCTAACAAAGTATATGTCTTCTACACTATACCTCCTAAAAATGAATTTAATCATAATATTTTCGGTTCAATCATTCATAAACTCATAAAAATCAATCAATTTTTTATTATAAATACGTACTGTTAATTATAATGAATATTTTAAACACATCTACTCATGAATTCGTTTTATTTTTTCAAATCACTTTCAATTTCATTATTGTATAGATTAAACCTCATAGCAGAATTTAGTATTTACTTTTCTGTAGGTAAGATTTCTTGTCGTAATTTTTTTTCGTTTATCCAACTCACAGTTAAAATAGGATGTTAATTTCGAAATAACTTGCCAGAATATAAATATAGTAAAAATGAATAGTTATCCACGCTTAAATTTTAGAATACTTTGACTTTAACAAATTTTATGAGTCCGCTAATTGATTTTCGAGTAGTAGTAGTAAGAAATAGTACAGATAATCCAATATAGTAATTAGATAGTTTAGTAGAATAGTAATTGTGGTCGTAAAAACTTACCTACTAAAGCAGTACAGTGCAAAGCTACAAAAGCATAGAAATTTAAATAAAGTTCATTTTCAGTTCAATTTTTTCAAAGTTATTTTTTGGTTACTTAATACATTTTATTAACGCAAATTTTCTTTTATATTTTCTATAAAAAATAAACTTTTCTACCTATCTATATATTTTCTTTATAAAGGAAACATTTGATAATTTTAGCTGCACTAATTATAGTTAAATAAATTGTCTTACGTTTTAGCCTTCACCAGTTTTAGTAATTTATTAGAAGAAAAACATATTTTCTAACAATTTTTTTATTCATTTAAAACCTTTTTTAGAAATTTCACATTTGTTGCTTAGGTGAACCTAATTTATTAAATGTAAATATTTACTGTGTTGATTCATAAAAACTAGTTAAGTTTTTTTTTTACCCAGATGAATACTCCTTGAAAATAAATATGAATAAATATTCTCTTTCCTGTACAATGCATTTCTTTAACAAAAATAATCAAATTTCTGATAATCATGATAAAAAGAAAAATATTAGATAACAATTTGTTTAAGCTTCTGTTTAAAAAAAAAAACATTTATTTAAGATTAATCATTAATATAAATCCAGTGGAAAAAAATTCAATAACAAAATTTATAAATATTAAAGTTAGGTCTTAAAACAAAAGAATTTGATCAGTCCCACTTTAACAACAGCATGGTGTACGCTACAGTATATATACAATGTACTCGTATATACTTTTGTAGAAGATATTCAGTGTAATACATCTGAATAAAAAGCAGAGAACACTTATAAATTTTCTAGCATTCGGTTTTTAATGAACTAACTTTGTTTAACTTTTGGAGTACTATCTTCCAGCATCGGGTGAATAATAGTAATAATAATATTCTGATTGAGAAAAGAGGGGAGAGAAAGTTTACAGGTTGAACTTTAAGTACTTCTCGGTCAAGTGTTACAGGATTGTAGGAATGGGAGCTGAATGAGAGGATGAGGAGGGGTGGTGGATAACTGCAAGTACAGAGAGTGAATTTGAGCCCTCTTTACTTACAACTTTGCGCAGCCCCTCAAAAATAAAACAACTGCAAGTTGAATTCTAGCTAGTGAAGAAGATGATATTGCTGGCCCCTTTTCTTGTTTTTATGAGGGTTGGTAAAAGCCTTGGATTTTGCAAACATGGGATTTAACCACGCGTCTTCCTCCCCCTGAAATACTCACTCGTTTTCTCTCATTCTCCCTCCCTCTATTTTCGCATGTCTTTCACTCTCTACATTTTATGATAGCTGTTTCTTTACACATATATTTCAACAAGGAGTAGAAAAATTTAACATTATTAACTTCAGTGTGTAGTAAATTTATGAAACTGAAAGAAATTTCTTTTGTAAAAACTTTTTTTTGCAAGAAAAATAGAGAAATAATTAAATTTTAATAAATTAGAGAAAAGAAGAAAATACTCAAAACCATTTTAATTTTTTAATTTGCTTTAAACCTAAAACTAAATGCCCATTTTATTTCTTAAAGGATAGTTATTCGCATACACTGAGAGAGTATCTTATAAAAGATAATTAAATAGATGTAGAAATAAGAAAAAAGAAATGATAATACATAAATGTTAATTAACAAATTCACAAAATACAATAGAATAGGGATATTTCTAACATGTTTTTATAGAATAAATGTAAACTGTACAAAACAACTATTTTCCTGTAAGGCAGTCCTGGTCGAAAGAGTTAAATTTGTTTAAAAACACTAAGTAACTGAAACCTGAAGACTGTATCTGAAATGGAGTTTAGACAATCCACTACGAGCCTCAAATACAGTTGGATAAGAAAAGTTTTATCTGAAAATAAATAAAGTTAGTAACACCTTAAAGCAATCAAATATCCTCACAATCAATATCCTGAAAAAAATTTTGATGAAATGATAGTGTATGTTCTATTGAAACATAACACTATTGACATACTAAAACATCACTGATATATGTTGATTCAGGAGGCTAATTTATATCTGCCACACGTCTAACTATAGTTAAATGAAAAAAATTACTATTTTTATGTGAACAATGTGTTGCAACAGTCGGCAAAAAAAGAAAAAATTATTGTGCAGCCTTATCACTATAAGGTACTTTTACAGTTTCTTACTAAAAGTATTTGTTTGAAAAAATGAAATTACCGATAATATACTCTGTGTATCGGCTGATTGTGTTTTTTTCTCCAAGTTGAGACAATCGCGAAGAAGTATACTGAAAGATTAAGTAAGATTGTTCTCTAGTTCGGTTATCGATCAGAGCAATTTTTTAAAAGAATTTTGCTTTCATTTTTTCTACAAAAATTCACTGTTCATTAAAGGAATAATAAATAAATTTGTTTAGTTCGATATGGTAAAATTGAGTATTAGAAATACAATCGAGAGTGTAAAATTGAAAATAAATTAATATTTGGTAGTATCTAAAATTACAAAACACCTATTCCGACCACGGGACACAAAGCTTTTCTTTCCGTTAAATAAAGATAAATAATCTTTCAGGCACTACCGTCATTAATGATTGCTGAAAGACTTATTACTAAACTCCTTGAAAGTTGAAGGTTAACACCATCTAATGACCAACATTTCGTAAAACTTCGTGGATCTGGAGAATGGAAAAATATATATACACAACTAAAATATAAAACGCTCTTGCAGGGAAGTAGTGACTAACCATATGGTAATGTTAAATGTCATTAACAAGGTATTATTGCCAATATTTTTTTTAAAGTGATATTTTTGAAGTGATAAAACACATGTTCAAGTGCGGGGTGTGACCAGCGAGCTGTTAATCGTTGTCAAGACGTAAAATATTTCTTCAGCCAAGTTAATGTCTGAAGCTTCAGTACGATTACTAAAATAAAAAAACACTTGCGACATTTTTTCTTTTTTTTTTTTTAATATTCAGGTGACAATGATAAATATATTTCAATAGAAAAGATATTGCAGATGATTCAAGTAAAATATTATTTTACCAAATTATCTTCATCGGACCTTGTATGATTGGTTTAAGGTACTTAGATTTATAATTATAAATAAAATATTTATTAATTAATTGCGGGCTGATGTTCTCAGAATTATAGCTATTCACAACTATTCGGATAAAATAAACTGTTTAAATAAAAGATGTGTTTCCAAATATTCCTCAATATCACCTATCATCTGAACTGATTTTTCGAAAATGAAATTAGTCATTCCCTTAATTCCAGAACAGATTTTAATATTTTATACATGTCTATTTATCTATCTAAATTTTATATTATCTATTAAAAGAACATGTCCCAGTAATACATAATCAATACCAGCAAAAACTGCTGAATTTAAATTGATGAAAATTGATTTTATTCTTACAGTGTAAGATACACTAAGGAAAGATTTTCTGAAATTCCGATTTTCAACATTAAAATGGAGTAACATTGAAATTTACTTTTTTTTTTCTTGGTAAACAAATGAAGATATCAACTTTTTTTTTTGGTGTGTGTGATATTCACGGGAATATCTATGTACTAATTTCTAGAGTTTTGAAATTTGACTTGAAAGGAATGAAGAAAGATAGAAAATATTGTAAAATGATAGCAAATCTTCCACATTTCCGACTAAACTAAACGAGATATTCACTTGATATGGGCTTGCAAATACTCTTTAGAGAGACGTATAAAAAACCATTTTCGAGTGATTTGGATTTTAATAATTTAAGTGATAAAGGGATATAATTTTTTTTAACGTTTTATAATACCGGTACTGAATCAATCTTTATGAGATTAGAAACATTGTGATGGTAATACTGATAAAATAAAAAATTGTTAATGTTTCTCTAAGTGTATGACACCATTTTATGAATTTCTTTTTGTGTACATTACAGAACTGTAAATACAATTTTTCTATCACCCTTAGTTTTAAATAAATAACGCTTCAATAAAAATTAAGGAGAAAATATAGTTAAAATCTGTAAAATTTATAATCTTGCATGACCATACCTGTGTCAGAATTATTTCGTTGATTCTTTTCTTTTATAAATAGTCTCAGGCACATCCCGAATTAATGTCCAACAGTAATCGGCTAGCATGTTAGTATTCCATTTCCCTTTCCATCACCGAAATTTCTTGGTGGAAACGTTCACCGTGTTCGTCACTTATGCCTCCGAGGTTGTCCGGGAAAAAAATCAAGATGTGAGTGGAGGAAACGGCATATTATATTACATATCTCTGTATGAAATAAGAAGTTTAACAATAACATAATTCTCAGATTTTTTGTTTGCCGAGAAAATGTTTGCAAACATCTTTAAATGAACACTTTCTACATTATTTAACATTGAGTTGAATACATATCATTCACCGACTAACTTATTTGAGGATTAACAAATATTCCTTCTTTAATTTTTCCTTCATTTACATTCGGAAATTTTTCCCTGATGTACAAATATCCGGAGATATCCTTCTTCATTGCTTTTACAAAAAAATTTTATTAGTCTTAGCTTAATATGGAGAGGTAGTAAAAATAATTTTCTGAGTTCAACTAAGCGCTCATGAATAGTATTTTTCCTATTTGGATTTAAATTGTGTCGTTTCTTACACTCTTTGGTAACATAATATTTATCCCTAGCTCGGTTGTTCCATTCGCAAAGAAGACACACATACTTAGTGTAGTCTAACTGCATGTCTAATAAAATAGCAATAATTTAAGACTGAACAAAATTAATTCATTCTTGTTAATTAAGATTAATTCAATCTTGTCCATGAAAGCTCACTCTTCAGTATTAGATATGATGTCATGATATGTGTTTATAATATGATTTAATTCTTTGTCTGATATTGTTTATTTATAGCTTACAACTTATGTTAACAAAGTTAGACAATAAAAAATGCGCTAACAAAATACAATATAGGACCTTAAACTAAAAAAAATCCTTTAATTAAAATTTAAAACTTTTTAAAAAATGGGTGAGTGATAGAGAGATTCTGAGTTCATATTCGTTTTCAGCATTGTAAAATAGATTAAAATCATGTATCGTATGTTAGGTAACAAAATTATGTTTATCTGTATAATTTTTGTAATTCTATTTATGTGTTTCACGAGCGAAGCCGCTATGAGAAATCTAAAAAACCATTTAGTGATCCTGTACTTACCAAACTGCTGCTTTGAAAAAATTACTATATACTGGTAATTTTTATAAATTGAACCGGCTTCAATTTTTATTGATCATTATTATTTTCATAAGAATAAATTTAATGAACATAGGTTGTCTAAGGGGTAGAATTCCTGGTCAGAAGGCTAAACATCTCTTGACTGCGATGGGAAACGCCAGTAACAATATAGCGCGGACGAAGTCGCGACGGGGATACTAAAATATATATATATATATATATATATAGGTAAATTTTCCTGAGGTATAAAAAATAATAATAAATGGTAACACATACTCTCATATAAATAATTTTATAAACTCGATTTTACTATTTACTATCGATTTTACTATTGCAGTTTAGGCGCAATAAATCCGAGTTTTGGCGCCGATTAATTACTGTAGATGAAACTTGGATACATCATTATACGCCCGAAACAAAAA
>JAAAKQ030192759.1:0-12016 GCA_010016005.3 Zanna intricata
TAGCCCTAAAACTATATAACCGCAGCGCGGAAGCGCGAAACCTCGCGCCTACTCTAAATCAATCTAACTACCTATCTAAGATTGATTATTATTTATTCACTGAGAAGCAGTAGTTATATTGTGGATGTAACCATAATGATTGTATGTATGTAAAAAGGTCAAGCATTGATGATAAAAATGAGCAAGATAAAACAGCAGGTACACTATAATATAGTGTAAGACCTATCTTAGGATAAATTGAAAATTCTAGCTAATCAAAACACTCTATTATTTCTTTGCTGATTTAGTTGCAAATGATAAAATTGAAAAGGTATATGAAGAAATATATGGTCTCATAATTTGTCACAAATAAGAACATAGAAAAATTAAAAACTGGATTGCTGTTATGTAAAAAAGTGAAAGAAGGGAATTTGGGTTTTGATGAGAAAAATATGAGTACATGGGCTTTCAGAAATATATGCACTACATAAACTATTTGATTTTTGTCAATCTTTTTAATATTCATAAATAAAAAAAAAGACAGTCATGGATAAAGCCAAAAATTATGGAACACTGTCAAATAGATTACATAATGGTTATGAAAGATTCCGAAAGCAAATGATGGATTTAAAGTTTATGCAGAAGTAAATATAGAATACTGATCAAATTTATATTAAAATCTAAAAATGCAGGAAACAGTAAGTGTGAGAACAACCGTACTATCAATTTAACTTCTGTTATTAACTAGGATAATTTTTATTCAAATAGAATTTAGGCTGAAAAAGATATATAAAAAAGGTAATAGAATTTAGAATGAATGAAGATAAATTTTCATTAAGAAAGAGCATGATTTAAAGGTAAGTGATCTGGTTTCAAAATTATATTGGAAGGCAGGCTGAAGAAAATAAAATTGATAATAACATCTATATATCATGAAAAGGTACTGGATATTGGTAGGTGAAATAAACTTTTAAAATTATTTGAAAAAATATGGTGTTGAAATCTACAGAAACAATTCTACTTATTATTTATACTACCATTATAAGAAGAACCACGTAGTTGTGATTACCCAAGAAAGAGGAGTCTCTTTCTTCCTAGGGAATACTGATTAATAGTTTAATATAAAAAAATCTACAAAATGAAATAAGTGATTGAAAACAAAGAAATTATATACAATTTAAAGATAATGTTGTAAAGGTAATGTTTTGAGCAAACTGAAGGAACTGGTTTCAGTAGAAAATCAAAATGCACTAACAACAATATAGAAAGTAAGAAAGTGCAATTTATATTGTTTCTCATCTTATTTACAGAATAAGCAATTACACATTTTAAAGAAAAGTTAGAGAGTAAACTAACATTCCAAGTAGAAGGTTAAGATGTTAAGATCCTTTGAAGTTATTTTTTCTGAAATTAAAAGGTAAACATTTTTTTTTGGACGTAAACTAATTAATTTTGTTAATAGAACAAAAAATTATACTTTAATGTATTAAAAATGCTTATCTAAATGTTTAATGTTTGCCTTTAATAATCTCAGTAAAGGACAATAATAGTTGGAAATCACATAAGGAATGAATAATTAAATTAAAAAGGACTGAGGATTAAATTAAAATTATGAGTATGTAATTGTATGATTACAAGAAGCTTCCGAATGATAATTCTTTTAATGGATAGACTAAAAACAAAAAAAAATTGACAACACAGTTTAGGATTTTTCTGTAATGCAACTTTTCTCTGTTGCACGGCTTACATACACAACTTAATTTAAAATATTTATCAGTTTATTTAAATATAATTTTAACAAAACCGCACACCCTATTTCAGTCATGTGGATGTAATAGTACAAATGACCACTTTAAATACTTTTTACACTTTAAGTATTATTCATTTATTTAGTTCTACCATTCACCTGTGACATCGGAAACATAGCAGATGACTACAACAGCTGTATGTCAGTGCTACATTAGCGCTCCTTGTAGTGTTATTTAGATCAATTTTTGGGGTGGGGGTGCGATTTTGAAAAAAACAATTTTTTGCAAATATTATTCGTTTTTAATTGTTAATAAACTGCTGTACAGCCCACCCCCTTGACCTTTTAAGTAGAAAATCTAATGGCATCAATGTCCCATACATAGAAGTAACTTGACCAATTTTGGTCAAAATCTGTCAAGTAGTCCTGGAGCTATACAGAGTGTAAGACCCAAAAAAACACACACACACACACACACACACACACATGTCAAAATTAATAAATAAAATATAGGAATAATTTAGAGTACTAAAGAGAGTTAACTGCATGGACAAGGGCTTCTGCTACACATGAATTTTTTTTTGCTGAAATCCCACTTCTGTTGTAATTATTTTTACTTAATATTGTGTCTTTATGATTTTCTACATTCATAATGGATCATTAATAATGCATGTTATATTACCGTGTCAATTACATAAAATAATATTATAAAATAAATTATCTGACTTACAGGCTTGAATAAAAATATGGAAGTAGAATATGTTTGTAGGAGGAAAATAGCCAAATTGAAAAAAGATTACCTTTGTTATTTCTTATTAATAATTTGTATACTAAGCAATTAAGAAAAAATAAATACTTTGAAAGATGCAAGAATTGCATAATAATTTAATCTGATACCTCTTTTTGTTAAAAGGTTTAAAGAATACAAATATGTAATAAAAACAGTGAAAAATATTACAAATTTAATAAAACCATGTATGTATGTAACAAAATTATATTACTATGCATAATAGCAAAATTGCTAAACTTCTGAAATTGCTTTCATGGTTTATTATTGGTGGTTTTCTTTTTCAGAAATTTCATACCTGAATGTTATTGTTTGTATATATATATATATGTGTGTGTGTGTGTGTGTGTGTGTGTGTGTGTGTGTGTGTGTGTGTGTGCGCGCGCACGTGTGTGTGCTCATGCACCACACATAAAACAATATGTTTCATTGTTTTGTGTAATGAAGTCTTTTTATGTAAAGGATTTTTGCCTCTTGTTGAAATTTTTTTAATGTTTGTTGTAACTCATTCAATTGTGTTGCAAATTGTTAAATTCTTGTCATCACCTTGTCACAGATTAGAATGTAAGTTCCTTGTCCTAAGGAAATCCCTACTTCAGCGCATTTATCATTATCATTAAGTTTTACAACTATTATACCAAATGTAGCCTGTTGTTCTGGCAGCTAAACTTATTCATTTCATATGTTTTCACAAGATAAAATTGTCTTGATACAACGAAAGACAAAAAAAAATCATATTACATTGACAATTTTATCTAAAGTCTTAAATTAAAAGTCTTATCTTAAATAATTTGCGGAGAAAAGTCATTCAAATTTGGAAAGGGCATACATATTTTTTCCTATGACATAATGAATTGTCATTCCCAGCACCTAGACACAATACTGATATTTTAAATAAATATATATTAAAAATAAGCAGCTGAAACACACTACAGTAATTCAAATAATTGAATTTAAACAGATGGCTCTAAGAAATTGTAGAATATAAGATAGCATCATTTCATTATTACCCAGCATATTTTGCATGTTATTCTCTAATTTAAACTTGCAATGAAATGCCGCATAACAGTCACAGTCCACAAGGATGTGATACAATTAGTTGGTGATTGCAGTGGGCACAAATGGCTGCATCACTTTGGGCCATTTCATTCACTTTTCCATTCATCATGAACCACCCTCTTGAGAAAGACAAAATCATTTGAAACAACACAATTAGCAAAAGGAGTTTGGAAAGTAGCCTCTTTTGCCTCACTATCAGCATTCTCATTGCTTAAAATTCCTACACGGCTGGAGATTCAGCAGAAGCTCACAGTTGTAAAATTTGTTTATTTACTGCTTACAATTTGGATGAGAGAGAATTTTTGGACATTTTAAAACAAGATGATTGGGATTCTGTTTTATTAATAATAATAATTTTTTTATAGTAATTATTACTGTCTCCTTTATAACCATTATTCACATTCCTTACTGAACAATTACCATTTTTAAATAATCCATCTTTGATAATAATCTTGCAAATATCTTCAGTATTTACATTTTCGTTATTTTTTACTACATAAAATTTATTGAATGTAGGCTTCATTCGTATGCTTTGTTCTGTCATGTTATTATTATTTCTCTTAGCATTTAATTTATTTATATTAGTTAGGTAATCATCATTAGAAATATTCTTGTTATTAAAAAATTTAATATTTGTCATTTCTTTAGCTTTTTTGCTTTTATTCATTTTATTAAACAAAACACTGCCTTTTTTCCCACCATCAACAATTACTGGTTCATCCAGTTCATTGTCACCTCTTTTTAATACTACTGATGAATTTTCATTATCTGTTAAATTGTGATTTGTGCCTTCATCTTCAAACGCTGCCATTAACACATGTTTATCAACTAAAATTTTATCATTATTGTCATCTAAATTTTCAATTTCATTTTTATATAAAGTAGAAAACTCATCTAAATAACAACCAGATAAAATATTTAAATACTGATCAGTAAATTCATTGTTACATTTTGAATGATTTTTTTTCAATTTATCAAGGTCTAACTTATAATTTTGCCCAATTGATTTATTTATATTATCAAGTTTAATCTCTTCTAGCTTTGAATCTATTGTAAAGTTTGTTTCATGAATATCTTTATTTGTTTCATTATCAGTAACTGAATGACTTGTCACTGAAAGAAAAAAAAGTAGAAATAATTAATAGTTTATCACAAGAATTTTTCTTATCATTTTTTCATTCTTAAATCACAAACCATTTTTACTCTTTTACTCAATGTTTGTGAAGAAAAATCTGGAGATTGATTGATTTAGATTTCTTTTTGATATTATATGATTTTTAACATAATTTTTAGTGAAAAGTTAAGGATCAGACTTTGTAATATTTCTCCAAAATTAACAATTTAAAAAAAATGCAGATTAAGTTTCTGTGAAGTGCGCCTGAATATATCTGAAACAAATAGGAGAAATTTGTTTGGTGAACTGAATCTAAACAAATTTATCATCAAATAAAAATTTGATGATAATGATGCTTTATTTATCATCAAATCACACCTCACTAGATCACATCTAGAGTTGTAACTTAGAGCCTGGTTCCATCATCACAGGTGACCCCTTGAGAGTCAATCATGGAAGATCTTTTAAGGAATACTCCACTTCCTGAACTAAGCAATAAGAGAAGGCAGAGAAATGCTGTCGCATTTGGATATGGTGGGCTACCACTAAGAAAATAACACATGATTAGAAGCATTGGAATGCTTCAACAAAATAATAAACTCCAAAGAGTTCTTGTCATAATCTCCAAGAATCTCAACACTTACCTTAAAAGCATCTAATAAAACCTATACTGTAATAAATTCCCATGCACCCACTAATAATAAAACAACTCTCCAAAAGAGTGTAAAGGAACAGAAAATTTCTGGGATCTACTTGACCTGACTGTAAATAACATCCCCAAAAATCATGTAAAACAATTAATCAGAATCTTCAATGCTCAACTAGGTAGATAAAGAAGTTACCGCAACATTATTGGAGAATGACTCACCGAAAAGAAAACAAACAAAGATGGACAGATACTCGTCAATCTCTGCAGAAACCATGACCTAATCTTTAAATCACATATTTCAAGAGGAAACCTCAAAACCTGTAAACACCCTGACTATACTAAAGGAGAATGGCAACTTGATCATCTTCATGGACAAACACCTCTACAAGGAGATCTACAATGTAAAAGTCCTCTGAAGAGTAGACAAAGGCTCAGTTCACTATATAGTCTAAATTAAAATTAAATTTACTCCTCAAAGAAAGCAAGAAAATCAAGCCCCTAAAACTAAAAGAAAAATGTGCCAACTAATCATAAATGAAAATTACCAAAAAGCAAATGAATAAATAACAATCACAGTTAAATTTGAAGATGTAGTTAAAAAACCTTAAACTGCAGAAGAATTAGCTCCAATAAAACCTGTAAAAAACATCAATGGAATAGGAAATGTGACAGAAGAAATACATCAAGTACTATTTCACCCATTCTAAAAATCAGAAACATCCTTCCAAAAAAAAGTAAGACAAAAAAAAGAAATCACCTGAACCCTAAGAAGAACAAAAAGACAAAACCATAAAGACAGATGTCAACTTAAGAATTAAATAAAACACTGTCAAAAGAGACTACTGCAACACCTTAAAAAATCAGCTCTAAAAATACAAACTCCCAACCTTATTAATAAATAATAAAAATGGTAAACTAGTCCATAACAATAAAGACAACACAGAAATCTTCACGAAATATTTTAACAAACTCCTAAATTGCAAAGAACCAACAATCACCTAAGCTTCAACACAACACTACCAGAAAACATCAACCCTGTCACAACAAAAGAAGTCTACCAAGCGCTTAGTGAGATGGAAGAATTACAAAGCAGCAAGAAAAGATCAGACTTTTGTACAAATCTGGAAACATGCAGAAGATTAAAACGTGCAAAAAGGGAACAAAGCAGACTCTAAGAGGAGAATCTCACTCTTAGTCACAACATACAAAATTCTTTCAAGAATCATCCTCAACATGATCGGTTCACGAGTCGAGAAAGAACTAGGAGAATACCAGGGAGGTTTCAGACTCTGGAGAGACTGTCTGGACCAGATCATGAGTGTCAAGCTAATAATGGATTACAGCAGGAAAAGAAACAAAAAATGGTGATAACATTTGTAGATTTCAAGAAAGCTTACAACTACATTCACAGAGAATTCCTACTAAACAGATACCTCAAACTACATACTAAATTACTATACATGATAAAACTGACCCTCACAAAAACACTAACTCGCTGATAAAAATTCAGAGTCAAGCTCTTGGAACCATTTGAGATCAAAACAGGACTGCACCAAGTTGATGAGCTCTCCACCACTGTTATTCAATTGTACTGTAGAAATGGTAATGAGTGAATGGCTCAAAAAATACCCCGAAAAGTAAAAATAGATGGAAAAATCAAAACAAACTTTCTTGGTTTCACTGAAGATTTGGCACTGCTAGCAAACAACATTGACAAAGATAATTCACAGTTATTAGTTAATTCAAAACATTGCAAATAAAATTGGACTCAAAGTATCATTTAAAAAGACAGAAATTGAGCCCCAAAAAACAACATGATTAAAAGAAGTAAACATTAAATGGTAATAAAATCAGAATAGTAACCTAATTTAAATACGGCGAAGAAATTATAAACAACCTAAGCAAAAAAACCTTGATTCAGATAAGAAGTAACAATAAGCTAAAGCTCAAAAATTAATCTAGTACACTAACAATAAAAAAAGGCCTATCAATAAATTAAAGTAAGACACAAACAATTATAAAACCAGAAGCCAATTTTGCAGCAAAATCACCTTTTACCTGAACGAATAACCAGAAAGGGGCAGTGGTGCATTATATCCAACTAAGTCATGCATAAAGAGTTAGAACCCATCACTTATACAATGCATAAGAGAAGAGTAGGATTTTTTAAACGTATCATGAGGATGCAAGGTTCAAGACTTCTGACACCTAGTATAGTATCATCTTGACTCAAAAAACACCAAGACAGGATGCAGATGATCAGAGAAATAAGTGAGGATCTGAAGGAAATTGGCCTTAGTCCAGAAGACACCACATATAAGATAAAATTAAACAAGAAAATCAAGAACAAAAACATTTGCTTTACACTCACAAGAAAAAACTCACAACACGAACTTGAAAAAATTGAATTGATCTGATAATGAAGATATTAAATGAGTAAAAATCTCTTGTTACTGACCAACTACAAAATGCAAATTTTTGCATATTAGTTATGTTTTGTAATTTGCATTTTAGTTGAAATAAGCAAAAGAAGATAAATCATGTCTACAAAGACTGTGTTATTATTTATTATTGACTTTTTTGCCCACAAAATAATGAGTCTACTTGGACTTACAATTTAAATTTTTAATTGCAACGGACAAAGAATAATTTTTCGCGAATCGTATTATTGTTACTGTAAATATCCTTGATCTTAGTACAGTTCCCAACCACTTATCCTATGAAGTATATTCTTGAAATGGTAGAATTAGCAATGTTAATACTTATTTAATTAAAATGTCTCTCATCAAATAGTTATGAATTTTTAGTAAATCAAAAATATATACATCATTCTGTTATTTATAAGTTCTTAGACCACCATAACGCAAATCTGTAATCGTAATTCTAACGACTTATGTTTCACTGTCTATCCGTTTAAGGCACTGGCTTACTTTTTTCTAATTTGAAATTATATTGCCTTACAATTGTGTACCCTTAAACCCAACAAAAATTATTTCTAGTCTCGGATCAATATTCCTGTTAAACATTCATTTATTGAAATCATAGTAAAACTATATTCTAGAAAAGCAAAATCAAAATAAAAGTACTTACGCCTCAAACAGGTGTTTTTTTTTTAAATTATACAGCTGAGTGCATCTCGTACAAAATTTTACAAACTTTATGGAAAATAAAATTTCGGGTATTTTGTTTTCTAAAACTTTTGTTTTCTATAAAGCGTATTCGATATTATTAAAAACAAAGGTATATAACTTTCTAGCTTTTGAGGAGTTGAGGATATCCTGTCCCGAAAAAGATCCAAATTCATTATTCATGTTAATTTAATGCTAAAAGTAATTATTCTTAAACTTTCAGACGTTACACAGTTCTCGTTTGTCAAACAAGGGATAAATTCAAATTTCTTTTGGTACAACAGCGTGAACCCATAAATAATTTAAATTCTATTTTTAATATTAAGAAAAAAAGAATTAGAACTCTAACGACTAACCTCAAATATAAAGAAATATTAAAATCTAGAACTATCTATTAGATTTTATTATCACTAAATAAAAAATATGAATTAATTCATTTTAATAAATAAACAATTTTTTAATTACGTTATTGATGTGATTTGCTTATATTACATACCTTGCCATTCGCAATTTAGAACTTTGTAGGCGGTAAAAATGACGGCCAATAAAATCATGTCTACACAAAAGTGAGATTTATTGTAATATTTTACTGCTGCAAATTAATATTAAAAAATAATAGTTTACACCTTGAACATGTAAAATTTGTAGTAGTTTTGTTTAATAATCACTATGGCAACAAGCATAATTGTCTTAGTAGACTACATTCGTTTTAGAGTATCACACTTCTTGGTAAAAAAAAAAGAGACGTAATTGGGGGTGATAAAGTTGCATTTCCGTTAACTCTTTCTCCACTTCAAACATTAACCAGCGTGAATCATAATTTAAAAATTAGATTTGTGAATTATCTGTGTAATTGTCTGTTTAATCATCAATTAATTGAATCAAGAAGATCTGTTGAAATTATATTCAATAGGCTACTGTCATTCAGTCACAGTCATACCTTATAATTATATGCTTGACAAGTACAGAAACATTTTTAAGTCTGTTAACTTTTTTAAAGGACTAGCTTATATAACTATTTTACGTTGCTTGGGGTTCATAATTTCTGCAGGCCCATTCATTCTATTGTTACAAAAATTGTCACTTAACTTTCCACAAAAACATAAATCTCCTTTGGATTCCGTCTTGTCTATCACATGTGTAAATCGAATCATTATATAAATAAATATGAACAATTTGTAAAACTAAATATTAGTAATCGCAAGGAATTCTGATAAATAACAATTGCTGTTTTAACTATTTACCATCTTATTAAAGATTGCCCCAGTAAATATGTCTGTAAGGTTTGTACGAGAAAATGTCATTCATTAAATAACTGATTATTAAATTGATATTAACACACATTTTGCTCATAAATTACAAACAAATAAAAATATCCTTTTATCTATCGCTAGAAGTAAAGCAAAGGATAGATTTGTGAATAACATCAATTACAGAATTCTCTTAGATTTCGTAGTCAAGCTAATTTTTGTAGACCTGAATAGATGCATAAATTGGACACAAAAACAGTATGGATTGCTTTGGCGCAATGAATTCGGTGCGTACGCTTGAACTCCGCAACCGGCAACGTGCCGGAAGTTCATCGACATATGCGTCTGGTGTATAGACTGATGCCGAAGACCACTCAATGCACTCTTAAATACTTCGATGCAACTGGCAGCGTACTTTTCTTCTTTTTTTTGGGCGAAAAACGCTGAAGTGTTATTATGGCCCGGGTAATGGCAAATAAACAATATTTAAAACATATTAAAAAAAAATAAACAAAATAAAATAAAAATTTTAAAAGTAGTTTTACTAAAAACTTATAACTAATATCACAGAGAAGATAAAATTAAAATATTAAAAACTAAAAATAGATTAAAATTGAAAATGTTAATTAAAACTTAAAGCTAATATCACAGATGAGATACTATCTAAAACTTAAAACTAACACAAGGTAAAGCTTAAAGATAAAATTAAATAAATATATAACTAAAACATAAAGCATCCTAAAAAATCAGTAAGGGGTGTAAAAGGCCCCTAAACGGATAAAAAAACGATGTAAAAGTTAAAAAATCCATAAGGGGTGTAAAAGGCCTCTTAACGGAATAAACCTATGTAAATACCTATGTAATACCTTTTTACCTATGTAAATTTAAATTTTATTAAAAATATTTATACGTCGCAGGAATCCAAGAACCTTATCTATCATTTATATTGTCGTATCCTGATATGGCGAATATTCTCAGGTAATTTAAATTTGCGACGTAAAACCGCATAACATATGCAATCCTTCAAGATATGACGCATAGTTAGTGGGCAGTTGCACCTTACGCAGACTGGTGAATTTTTTCCTGACATCAGGTATCCGTCATTGGCTCTCGTATGTTATCCGCAATCGGCAAAGGACCATTTCTTCACGACGAATGTTTCTGTTCGAGCGGTCTCATGGCAACACAGTATCTTTAATATGCTGAAGCTTATTATCGACTGTGGCCATCCAATCATCTTGCCACTTTGCGCGAAGAGTGAGTTTTAAATGATTAATAAAATCGCATGTAGTAACATGTGTAGTGAACGATGGTAGACTACATGCGTCCTTAGCTGCGGAATCCGCACTTTCATTTCCCAGAGTCCCCACGTGGCTAGGGATCGAGCAGAGGCTCACTTGTGTGTTTCGATGGTTTAACTCAGCGATTGCGTTATAGATTTATATGACGATAGGATATTTGGAATAAAAGTTTCTAGGGCTTGGAGAGCATTGCACGAGTCGCTACAAATAGGGTAAAGATATTTCGATAACTAGGGTTAATGATATTCAGGGTCTTATTTATTGCGTATAGTTCAGCAGTAAATACACTTGTGATACCAGGTAGGCCAAACATATAAGTTCTATTGTCGTCAACAAATGCGCAGTCAACGGAATCGTTATGTTTCGATCCATCAGTGTATACTATTGCATATGCGTTTGTCTTGGCAGGATATGTTGAAACATTATCTGGAAGATAATACGTGGTGTTGATTATTTTTTTTAAGTCATAAGGTCAAATATGAAATTTAGAAGGTTGATTCTCCTCGGAGGTTATGAGCACGATATGTTGGAAAGATGGAAGAGGTGCTAACATTTATAAGGTGCAGTAGACGACGGGTACGGACACATACAGGGACAGTACAACGTGGATGGTTCTCATATCTTCCTAAACTAGGATTCCCAAGAACCGAGTCAAATGCATGGTGATTTGGCTGTCTTTTGAGACGGACAAAGCAGGATACTAAAAGCTGGTCCCGTCTGTCCCAAAGTGATGGACCACCGCTATCGCTAACAGTTAACAAGCAAGCTTACGACAGGGCATGATTTAAACGCAAGCTTCAAGGGGAGGAATTGTGTTTTGTAGTGAGATATTTTGTTCTCTCTGCTGTGGCCGTTGAACGGATCGTAATATATATATATATAGCAAAATCATCAACAAAAATGAACATGAAACTGATGTCTTTTCTTTTTTTTTTTGATCCCCTCCGGGTCGGACCTCCAATTAAGTATGGCACAACCCGGGGAGGAACAACTTGTTGCAGT
>JAAAKQ030192781.1:0-12015 GCA_010016005.3 Zanna intricata
TCGAAAATCCCACAATATCTTTGCTTCTTCATTTTCCACAACTTTTTCCGCTTTATGCTCATACCAATTATTAGCTGTAGGCAGATTGTACTTCTTACACAAATTCCAATGTAACATTTCTGCTTTAACTTTATTATGTCGCTCTTTATAAACAGTTTGTGCTATCTTGGGGCATGAGCTTAGAATATGATCTATTGTTTCATCTGATTGCTTGCACAGCCGGCATTTACTATCAGATGGGGTCTTATCGATTTTGGCTTTAATAGCATTGGTCCTGATTTCCTGATCTTGTGCAGCCATTATTAAACATTCTGTTTCTTTTTTCAAAGAATCATGTTTCAGCCATAACCATGTTTTTTCGATATTACATTTGCCTTCAACTTCTCTGTAATATTGGCCATGCAATATTTTTGTATGCCAACTGTCTATTCTTGCCGAAATTTCTTGCTTCTTATAATCAGCTTTTGATTGATTTTCATCTTTTAAAATCTTTTCCTCGAATACTTTTAAAAAAATGCTTACTGCTTTCTTTCAAGTAATCGACTAATCCTCTTTTTACTTCTTCTACAATTTGACGGATTTGTAATAGTCCTTTTCCACCGATGTTACGTGGAAGATAAAGTCGATCACATCACTTTTTTTTTTATTATTATTATTATTAATATTTTTATTATTTATATTTTATTGAATATCACATAAAAAAAAAACTAACAATACTTTGCATAAATGAAATTAAAACACGACAAAAATAGTAGATATATAACCTAAAATAAATGTTGTCCAGTTTTTCATTGATTTATGTCATTTTATGATTAGCAAAAATGTAAATAGTAATAAATATAATTTGTTTATCTGTAGGTAAAATGTAAAATTACAATATCACAAATATATATTTAGGAATATATGAAAAGAAAATAACAATGTCGATTATGAAAATTGTAATTACGATTATGCGACCAGTACGATTTAAAAATTTCATATAAAATGAATTATAATGAAGTAAGTAAAAATTACTGTAGAATTTACTTTTTTGTGGATATAAAATATCGAATTTAAGAAAAAGAAAGACTAGAAGCATTTAAAATGTGGAAGTAAAAAAGATTAAATGGACAGACAAAGTGAAAAGAATTAATGAGCAGATTTAACGAAAGACTGGAAGCATTTAAAATTTGGACGCAGAAAAGATTAAATGAATAGACAAAATAAAAAAAAAGAAGATAATGAGAAGAGTTAACGAAATAAGAATCTTAATCAAAATAAAAATTATAATCATATAGTAATCGTGATGATGGATTTTTAATTGTAAGATTTTTTACATTTATCTCGAAAACTGAAGAATGACTTTTACTTTTTTAATAATTGATAAACAAAATTCAATGAATTCAATGAATAATTTTTTTTTTTTAAATATGATTTTAATACAAATGAAGACAGGTGTACTGATGAACAACTGTAAATTGTAAATGATGAGATACCTTAATGAAAATGGCAGCAAGAAACTATGGTAACAATTCTTTTATTATTTTGTGAGTAGGTTTTAAATCATTTACTCGAAAATTTCATAAATTATCTTGGAAAAAAGATATATTTGAAGGAAGTATTTTTACAACTTAAAAAAAAATTTATTAAATTTATATTATTTAATTATTTTTGATTAACAAATAACATTCGATATAACAAATAAGATTTATCGTTATAATACATTATTAACAGAAATACAGCAAAATATCCCCCGAGTTTCTACTATAAATAAATGTATATTTCAAACCAAGTTTAAAAAAAAAAAAAAAAAAAACCAATAATACATTATATTCGAATAGCCTAGAATCTTTTAAGCTGGAGAAAGAGAGATTCTCTAGAAGGATTAAGCTATATAATATTATGATACAGAATACGAGTACATGTGTCAGAGAGATATACAATTCGTTGCTGATGATTATCGCAATATTCTAAACCATGACTACAAATGACGTCATTTCAACCGAAAGAAATAATAAAGAAAAGATTTTTCATTAATGCCTTAAAGATTTTGTGAATTCCCATGAAAAAAAAAGTAATTTTTATGATCGTCGGTTTTAGAGACGCTAATGAACGAATAATACACCTAACTGATCGTAATTACGATCAGTTCGTAATTACACACTTCACTAATTCTAAAAAATATTTAAAATTTTTATACTGATATAATAATTTAAATAAGTGAAAATATTTAATTTTCTGGTTGTTTAGCAAAGTAAAAATCAACATTAGTTGGTTAAGGAAGAACTGAATGTACGTTGTTAAATTTGTACAGGAAATTACTATTTTTTATTTTATTTTTTTTTTAATTTCACAATAAACAATACTTTTGATGCGAAATATTATCACAAGAGCTTATTACATATCATACTTAGATCCATTTTTTTATGCTTATTCAATTTATTTTAAAATGAAACAATTATTACCCTAAAAAAACAAATAAATAAAATAATTAAATTCAAGTAAATAGAATAAAAGTTATTAAAATTCACCATTCAATTACTGAATTAAAGGGGCAGTACGTTTATCTTATAATATACAAATATATAAAAGAAATAATATACTGGCACAGAAACTAATAATAATTTATAAATATATCCTCCTACCCCTCTTACATAAAGAATAAATCGTTTTTGCTAAAATTATATGCAATAATTTCCAACAGTAAATTTATTAAAAATATAATACATTTAATCGTAAAATAGTTATGTATATTACACCATGTACTGTATGAATACATAGGATAATTTTATTTCTTTAGCAACATAAAATTAAATAATACTTGAAATGTAAAAACTTTTAAAATGAGATTACCGCTAAAATAACAACATATTCTTTGTTTGTTTGTACTTTTTTAAATAAATTTTATACACGAAATATTTAACTAAATCGTTTGATGTTTTTTAAATCTACAAAAGAAGAGAGGCAACTAAAGTCTAATGTCAAGAAATAAATAAAAATCTTTTTAAGAGAAAATATACATACCACTGGAAAATATGTTATCTCTGTATTTTATTTCTAGCTTTTAAATTGTGTTTATTTTATTTCAAAAAGATAAATATATCTCATTTTTTCTAACAAAATTAAGACAGGGAATTTTTAATCTCTATTTATTTTTACTTTCCCTACTAGCGCTACAGCAGAGCTAAAGCTTTAGAAGGTAAAGCACTGTGTAATCGGTCCAATTGGGCCATATGCAATTTTCAGCGAATCTTTACGTTTTGACACCTAAGGAATACAAAATACCAGATGGAAATATTTTCTGGATGTTCGTTTGTATGTTTGTGTGTTCAGTATTGCCCTCTATATCACCTTATACTCTCAGAATTACTCAACCGATTTTGACCAAACATAGTCAGATTACTTCTGAATATAGGGTATTGATTACATTAAATTTTCAACTTAAAGGGTAAGGAGATGAGAATGTACAGCAAGTCTAACATCAGTATCTCGAATTTTTGCCAAATTAAGGTTTATATTTCTTAGGCACATTTGTTAACAATTAGAAAATAATAATATTTCATATTTAAATAAAATTATAAATATTTTTAAATTAAGTTGTGTATAAATAGTGTGTGTGTGTGTGTGTGTGTGTGTGTGTGTGCGCGCGCGCGCGTAATCTGTGCATCAGAAAATAGCCGCGTGACTGAAAAATCCTTTTTTTTTTGTTCTCAGTTTTTTTATAGTTGTAGCATATATATATATATATATAATATTAAAAAAATACTGTAATGGTGCATTAATATAAAACTTGTAACTCGTTCAAACTGCAAGAAAAAACAATTTCATTGTTAGACTGTATATTAAAAAATACAATCGGATTCTTTTAAATAAATACATTCTTTAATATCACAAAAAAAAAGCTTTAAATGTTAGTACACAAAATTTATTCAAACATTAGGAAATAATATTACCCTCTAGAGCATGAAATACATGATTAGTGTTTATGTTTTTTTACCTGAGAAATTGAATGAAACAAATCCCATATTTTTGTCTTCCGTAATTTTCATGATACATGAATTCTGAAAAAAAAATTTATGGCATCAAATCTTCTTTTTCTATTTAACTTCCGAAACTCGAAGTATGGAATTACTTCAGAGAATGAATGAGGATGATATGAATGTATATGAAGTGTATTCTTGTAGAGTCTCAGTTCAACCATTCCTTTGCCGGCCGCCATGGCGTGAGTGGTAGCGCTTCGGCCTTTCATCCGGAGATCGACGGTTCGAATCCCGGTTAGGCATGGCATTTTTCACACAATTCATACAATTCATTCATCTCATCCTCTGAAGATAACGGTGGTTCTGGAGGTTAAACAAAAGAAAAAAAAATAGTTCAACCATTCCTGAAGTGTTGATTAATTATAACCCAGCAACCAAAGAACACTGGTATCCACGATCTAGTATTCAAATCTGTATAAAAGTAACTGCCTTTACTAGGATATGAACCTTAAAACTCTCGACTTTGAAATCAGCTTTGAATTGCGACGACGAGTTTTACTACTAGATCAACTCGGTGGGTTTATATAATCAAGTCTATGAAAACCAAAAAAATATCAGCTTTTAGTATAAAAACAAGACTTAACGGAAAAGTATTATGAATTTGTAAAAATTAAAAACAGTAGCAGTTTTTAGTTTAATAAAATTATACTTTTGACAAATTAAAATATTTTTAATACAATCGAAATACAAATTAAATATTCTTAATTATTTTTAAAAACATACTCACTGTGGTTTATATGTAACAATTTACAATAAATATTTGAAAATTCCATCAGTAACATTGATACACTTTTCAAGCATTTCCTTATAGTTTCTGTCGCCAAACTAATGATATCTTTGTGTCCTTGATGAGGGTAGTAGCACTGAGAATATGAACAATCAGTTCATCCATCACAGGTGTGAGCTTTTGTTTGTATTCGTATTACATCTATACTCATAAATAGTAATCTAAGACAGTATGGCTCTCTTTTTTTATTTAGCCTCCAGAACTACCGTATGGTATTACTTCAGAGGATGTCTTGTACAATCTCAGGTCGACCACTCCTGAGAAGTGTGGTTAATTGAAACCCAACTACCAATTAGCACTGGTATCCACGATCTAGAGAGTAAGGCTGGGGGGTCGATCTAGTCGCCAATTTATCGGCCTTCTACGCCGGATCCATTTACCAGTAAATGCTTCATTAACATTAAATTTTTCATCCAATTTCTCTATCCTAAAATGCTCCATAAAGTTGGTAGTACATTTTAATTCGTTTTGCCAATAGGACATTTTCAAGCACTAAAAGAAATTCATTGTTTCAAAATTGCAAATTATTTCTCCCTATGAAACGTTGTTGTAGTATGAAACTGCCTATTAATTACAGCTGTTTTTAATTTTTATAAATTCGTAAAATTTTTCTTTTATGTTTATAGTAATTTTATGTGATTTTTATTTGTTTTCATAGATTACATACATCAATTTTCTCATAAATTAATTCTCTACAAGTTTTGTTTGTAAAATTTACGCATTTATTTGACATTTATCGAAGTTATTGTATTTCAAGCCTAAAAAAAATCGTTTTATCATCAAATTTTTATATTTACGTAGAATATCATGAAAACCCCGGAAGATACAGTTTTAGAACCTATTTTATTTGATTTTGCCATTCAAAAACATAGAAACCATCAAGGTTTTCCCTTATACAACACCTTAAAATTTTCAGTTAAATCTCAGTTCCCGGGGGACTGAAACTCGGGGAAAACTTTTCACTAGTGGTAACACAATAACAAAACGTTTTCGAACCTACGTTTTATATAGTTTTTCCTTATTTTAACCTTTAGTATTAGTTCTCAAATTATTTCATTTTCTTCATGAATCATTCTGTATAAGAACTACGATATTATTAGTCCAAACACTACACAAAAAAAATATTTTCCAGATAAATTATAAGTAAACAACAAAACATGTGGTAGATTTATGTGGTGAAGAATAATTTTACTTCAAAAAGAGCACGGTTCAAAGATGGTTATTCTGACTGTCACACTGCTTTGAGAATGCAGGCTTAAGAAAAAGCTTTGGAACGGAACGCGTGAGTAGCGGGAGTTTGCATTTCCTCCCTACAATTTGCAGAGCCTGGACTGATGTCCCTTACTGATGTGTATTTCTTTTTATTGGGCGGGTCATTATTTTTAACAAGAGGAAAACCTTCTGTCCAAAAACTAAAAACCTTTTGGTTTTTAGTTTTTTGAAGTAAATTGTAAGTGTGTTTAGGAAAGTGGGTAGTAGGTGAGGAGAAGGTTGGCGTCTTCTTCCGTTTTGCTGTCCTCCCTGCAGGTTCTCTGCTGAGCTCTGTCTCCTTGAACCTCGTCGTGGCGAAAACGCTTCGCATTTAATTATCTGGAGAAAGCATTTGATAATAAAAATTAATAAATATATATATTTAAAATTATTAAAGAATCGGAATTAATTTTTAAGAAAGAATTTACTATCTGTAGAAGCTTAAGGTAATAGTAATAGAAGTAAAATGAAGGAAGATGAGATAAAAAAAGAATATGACAATGAGGTAATCTGTCCCCGTTGCTTTAATTTTAACACTTACGTGAAATAAAGAATGAGAAAATTAAAGAGAAAAATTTGAGGATAGAATATCTATCTAAGGATAAAAAATAAATATGTTTCTACTCTCATATAAAATGAACTTCGATGTTTTAACATACGGCCTACCTGATTTTAAACATTACATTAAAAAAAAAAAATCTTTATTTTTTATTTACTTATTTTTTTCTTTACGATTGTAAGAGAACAACTCTCCTTATTAATATTTTTATTTAATTTTCTTTTCTTAAAACAAATAACTTCATCTTGTATACATTTTTTTTTTTTATAAAGCAAGGTGTACTTAGATGAGAACGAATAGCATTCCTCATTTTTAATTTTTTATGCGTCTTTTAATTTTTTCATCCGAATTTAAAAAAAAAAAAAATTTCTTACATGTAAATCCTAAAATTACAGAAACACTACCTTAAAAAGTTAAAATACTTTATGTTCGTAATACACTTAATTCGAAAATTAATTTATTTTACAGCATGGAAGTAATCATAACAAACCTTCATAGCAGAAGATTAGATTAGTACCTCGATGTTATAACCGAAAGCTTTTGCTTGAATTTATTTCTCTCAAGTTTATTTATAAATAGGTGCACTCAAGCAAAACGTACAGTAATATAAAACTTTTATATTTATACATCTTATGAGAAGTTTATTCAAGATTTCCTTTTTATACAAAAAAAAAAAAAAATCTTTTAATATAACATAGAACTTTATTCATTTCTTATCATACATTTTTCATTTCTACACAATATAAACTTAAATTTTTCAAAATTTCTAAGCAATGATTTATGTTATTTAAAATTGTAATCTAAGTAAAATTTAATAACAGTAAAGTTAAATTTATGAAAAATCTTTTTGAAAGTTTGTTAGCACAAAAATTTAGTTTCCTCCCATCATAACCAGCAGTTTAAAATGTTTGAGAAAAATAAAAAACTTTAAACTATTGTTCTTTAATAAAAAATTACATGAAAATTAATCAAATGTTTAAAAAAAATAATAACAGAACATTTAAAAATAACAAAAATAAATATTTTTTCACATGGAAAATTATTATATATTTAAGGAAACTCATATTACAAGATACCACTAATTATTATTTTATTTATTGAATTTTTAATAATTAATCATTAAAAAAACAATTTATTTAATCATATACAAATAAAAAAGAAACACTGTAAAAAAAAAACCATGAAAAAATTTTATAATATTTAAAAACTTTTTTTAAGTATTTTTCTACTTTCTAAAGCTGGAAAAAATGTTTATATGAAAAATAAATAATTTTTACGTGTTTACTTAAGTTTTCTTTCTACAGTAACAATAAAATCATTTTTAAAGTCAATATTACTAGAAATTTTAAATATTTAATTAAAATTTTTTTTTTTATTAATTTTAAAATGATTATTTTAAATTTATAATATAAAAAATTTATAATTTTTCTTTCATTCCGGCCGCTTAAAAAAAATATATATATAATTTTTTTTTTTTTGTTTTTAAACTACATTAAAATAATATATTATTTACTTCTTTTAATAAGTGAATTTTTTTTTTAGCATAAAAATATAAATACAAACGTCTGAAAAGAAAATAGTGTACTAAGAAAACGCTTCAGTTGAAAGAAAAGATAACAAAGAGAAAACAATTGAAAGAGAGCAAAAAAAAAAATAAGGAAATCTCATTTGTTTTGTCTCCTTTACTCTTATAATATTTGTTAAAGTTATTAGTGTTAGATGACATTATTCTTTTGGGAAAAAAACTAAAAATGAGTTGGAAGAATTATTAAATTGCATGAATTGATTGGTAGAAGAAATTAATTTAAAACTAAATTATACTTAAACAGTGGTAATGAAATATGAAGAAAGGATGATAATTAAGAATTTAATATTAAGAAAAGGGAACACAATGAATCAGAAGTGAAAGGGAATTTTGTAATTAGGTAGAAAAGTTACGAAGAATAGACGAAGTAATGCAGATATCAAAACCGTTTTGAAAAAGGAGAGTTTTCATCCAAGAAATGAAGTTTATTAAAACAATTTATATAAATGAAGTTTATTCAAATAATTTATATAAATCTATCATGTGTATAAATTGATAAGATCATGTATACAGAATGACAACGAAAATATTTTTAATATTTTTTGGGAAATTTAGTGTTTTACGGCACTGCAATTTGGCTGTAAAAAAATAATAATTAAATTGAATTTGGGTGTCAATAAGTAAGGTTGTTGAAAATTAGGTGGTTTGAAGCCCACTGGGCTGGTCTAGTGGTTAACTCGTCATCGCAATCCAGTCGGATTTCTTCTTCGTCGGTTGAAATCCTAGCAGTTCTTTTTATACGGATTTGTATACTATATTATGAATAAAACTGTTCTTTGGTGGTTGGGTTTCGATTAACATTTCAGGAATGATCGACCTGAGATTGTACAAGACTACACTTCATTCACATTCATACATATCGTCCTCATTCATCCTCTGAAGTAATACATTACGGTAGTTCCAGAGTCTATGCAGAAAAAGAAGGTAAGGTGGTTGGATGAAATTCGAAATTCATAGGTCATCAAACGTTTCCCTTTCTATATTTTTATATTAAAAAAAATCCGATCTAGTTAATTTTCTAACAGAGTATGCAAACGTTGTAGAGGATGAGAGATTGGAACAATTAATACCGATAATTAATTGAGAATGTAGGATACAATAAATTATGCTGAGGTTGTCTTGGTGGTAACATTCAGCGTGTTCGTCGCTTACGTCTCCAAGGTTGTCCGATAAAAAAATTTCCGGTAATTGTCGAATTTATGTTTTCCATTCAAGCAATTACAACTATTTACAATAACAATGAAACAAAGTTGTTATTATTATTCTTTTGAAATTATTATAAATCATTTTATAACGAGTTTGTCTAATATTTATTATCCATTATAATATATCTTAATATGGTAAATAGTTCACAAGTTTCGATTTTGTTTGGCTAATAAGTTCTAAGAGATCGAGTTTATAAAAAAAAAAAAATTCATAATTACAATTAGTTACAATAATTATAATTATTTTATCAATTACTAAAGTTAGTTATAATGGTTATAATTAATTGTAATAATAATAAAAAATTTGATTATCTTTATATACCTTAAAATCTTTAGCTAGATCATTAATTATTACCTAACGTCATAATTATTCTTAGTGTCTAATACAGCATGAAACTTTGATTAAAATCATTGAAGAGAAAATTATTTTGAATGGTTGATAAAAGCAAGTCTGAAAGCCTTTCTCTTTGTTACACAACCTCAGAAGCATATTTAGGATACCTGTAAACTACATTTTCTCATGATATAACCCTACTATTAATTCTTTTCAATTATCTGGCTTTGTATTTGACATCCCCATCGTTTCTTGGGGAATAAAAAATAAAAAATTTCGCATCGAATAATACTTTAAGCTTTAATTTTAACCGAAAGAAAACATGTATGGGGTATGGAATATACCTCGAGAGAGAAAAATATAATAAAATACACTCATACTTTATCTCCATAGAGGTTTTTTTTCACATATTTATTTACTTATTATATATATATATATATATATATATATTTATATATATATATATACATTACATTAACAATAAAAGTCTTTGCCTAAGAAATCGTTGAACATCCATTCGTTAGAAAGAAATCGTTAAAAGAAAAATTAAAATTTTGCACCTTCAAATTAAAAAAAATCAACTAAAAAAATAAATACACTTAAAGCTCAAAGTAATAGAAAACGTTTCAAAATAAAATATACTCTAAATCCTTTCACACTGATCTTACATACAACAAAAAAAACTACACTGAAACCTATCTATCCGTTCTTGAGTTGCGCGGTAACATTTAGATAGGAACTGATAGATGGCAAGAAATCCTTTCTGTATCAAGAGCCTCTAAGGCCCTAATACAGAAAAGAGACGATACATTCAATCTAGTAAAGATTAACGATTTTCAAAAGAAACACATTTTCCACTCAAGAAATCTATAACAAAAAAAAAAATAAAAAAAAAAAAAAGATTGACACTACAGTTATATTTCGGTTTAAAAATAAAATTCGAAATACAGTCTATTATAAAAAAAAAAATAAAAATTGTGTTTCGTAAAAGATTACGAAGGGTAAATTTAAATTAAACGATATTCAACTGAGAATTAACATAAAAGTAAAATCAAGCTCTGGATACATACGAACTGCGTATGAGTCGCGGTAAAGATTACAACTGTGAGTAATTTGACAGCGTAGACCGTGCGAAGCATTTATATAAAACAATTCCTTTCAGAATTAACTAATGTTTTTTTTTTTTTTTTTTACTTAAGAAGTACTATACAAAAAGTATACTAATAATAGTTCTACTGGGTGGCATTAAAATATAAGAATCAATAATTATATAATCCAAAATATAAAATATACTTCTTTTAGCCATATGCTCCTTAAACTTATATTGCAAACAGAATTTTTTTTTTCTCAGAGGATGAGCTGAATGAATTGTAGCGTATATAAAAATGCCATGCCTGACCGGGATTCAAACCCGGGACGTCCGGATGAAAGGCCGAGACGCTACCACTCGCACCAAGGAGTCTGGCGAAACTGATGAAATGAAATGAAGTGTTCGTTATATATTACTTGCTCCACTTTTACTTGTATACAATGGGAAAGCGAAACTAAACTACAACTTAATCAATGTCCTAGAAAACGATAATCTGTTATATACAGCTTGAAAAATTAGCAAAAATATATTTGGCGATAATTTAAAAGAGGATGCAGAAAATTCATCATATTAAATATATTAATTTAAAACTTTCAGCTTTTTCAATGAAACCGAAAAAAAATTAATTAGTATAGATTTTTTTAAGTCACTTTATAAAATTTTCAGGATATTTTGCTGCCTTTATTAGTAACTCATGAATAAAAATATCATAAAGTTTAAAGATTCTTTACTTATTAAATTTAATTTGTTAACTAAAAAGTTAAGAATTTTAAATAATTCATCTCATTCTCGACCGTCATATTTTTGACCATTTTTTTTTTAACCTCTGAAACGACCGTTAAGGTATTACATCAGAGGAGATGAATGATTTGTAGCGTGTATGAAAAATGTCATGCCTGACCGGCATTCGAACCCGGGACCTCCGGATGAAAAGCCGAGACGCTCCACTCGTGCCACGGAGGCCGGCCATGTTTTTGACTTGTTAGTCTAAATCCGATTTTTTAAATCGATTTCTTTCCCAATAATCGATTACATATTTTCTTTTCTTTTGTAATATACAGGATGTATCAAAACTGCACGGCAATCTCTCGAAAACTAAAAATTCTAAAAAAATAAGAAAAAAGTTTCCAATAAACATATGCCTGAAAACGTTTTGTTAGCGAGTTGCGGCTAGCGAAAGATTTC
>JAAAKQ030192792.1:7848-21276 GCA_010016005.3 Zanna intricata
AAAAAAAAAGGTCTCTTGTGTTTTTTCGCACAGATGCGAAAAAACACAAGACACCCAAGTTACACCCCCACTGGCGAGGGGGGTCATATCCCCAATTTTTTAAACGTTTCCCGAGGTTGTCAAAGGACAAATAAACAAAAGTAATTCTAATCAATTTTGCGCTGTATGATCTTATTATACCTTATATTATCAGTAGGCCTGAAAAAATACACAATTTTCCAAAAAAAGCCGCCGTATCTCAAAATTTTTCCCTAGAACTTGATCGGTTTAAAAGCTTATAATAAACTTTAAAGTTTTCTGAAGGGGAGGCACCAATGAAAAACATAGGTTACAGATAAGTAAAGAAAATTGCTTGCATGTCGAAAAAAGCCTTGCACGCTCTCGAAGACTATGAAATTTTAATTTTGCGGTTTTTCCTGACCCCCCAACAATTTTCAAACTTTTTTATGGAGTTTTTCAGACCCTTCCAAATCAAACCTATAAAAAAATATTGAATTCGACCTCGGGAGAGTTTCAGGGGAGTGGTAAGACATACGAAATGTAAAAAAAAAATAGTTTTTTGGAATTTTGGGCCCAATCAGGGGTGGGCCCCTGATAGAAGAGAATTTTTTTTCTTGAATCTTATATGGTTCTACGAGCTCTACAAAAAGTTTCGCTCAGACGTCACCGTAGTCGGGCTAAAATTGTGGGGAGGCATAACACCCCCCCCAGGGGTGAGAAAAATCAAGATTTCGGATTTCTTCGGTCGGTTTCAACGCACCCTCTACAAAAAAGGTCTCTTGACATTTTTTGCTCCAAGGTTTCCTTGTGCTTGGGGGAACAAGCTTAAAATATTTATTCGTTTCTAGAGCCCCCCTTGTTAGTTAGAGGGAGGATTTGAACACGGGCCCCTTAGTTTATTTAGATTCCTGACAAAAAAGGTCTTTTGTGTTTTTTCGCTCGGACGCTTATTTAAAAAGTTTAACCCCCCCCCCCATAAAGGGAGGCTGATCCTCAATTTTTTAAACGTTTTCCCAGGGTTTCAAAAGACACTAAACAAAATTATTTCTAATCAATTTTGCACTGTAGGGTGTCCTTATACCTTATATTATGAGTAACTTCAAAAAAATACACAATTTTCCAAAAAAAGCCCCCATATCTCAAAATTTTTCCCGATCGGGTTAAAAGCCTATAATAAACTTTGGAGTTTTCTGAAGGGGAGGCACTTATTAAAAACAGAGATAAGTAAGGAAAGTTGCTCGCATGTTGAAAAAAAGCTTGCATGCTCTCGAAGTCAATGAAACTTTAATTTTTTGGGTTCTACTCGACCTTCGAACCCCTAGAATTTTCCCGCGTTTTATATGGAGTTTATCATGTTCTTCAGGGTCAACCCTATAAAGGAATATCATTTTAGACTGCAGGAGACTTTCAGGGAAGTGGTAAGACGGCTAGAAATGTTTAAAAATTTGGTTTTTTGAAATTTTGGGTCCAATAGGGGTGGAGGCCGAATTTTTTTTCTGGAATCTTAAACGGTTTTGCGGGCTCTACAAAACGTTTTGCTCAGATACCTCCTTCTAGTCGCGCTGAAATTTTGGGGGGTGTAACACCCCCCGAGGAAAAAATTTTCAAATTTCAAATTTTTCTGGTCAGTTGCAGCGCACCCCCTATAAAAAAAGCTCTCGATAATTTTCACTCCGAGGCCTGCTTAGGGGTTAGAATTAATGTCAGTCATTACCCATGCAGCTGTATATATACGATAAATATTTTATTTTATTTGTTTTGCAACGGAACAGCTTTATTTAGCCCTTGTTTGTTGCACAAAATACAAAAATATGTGTACAAACATTTTACATACGTACATTTACATATTCCAATACATTTAAATATTACATATTCATTCTATATCATATAATTTACATATTATTCATGTTCAGGAATAGGTCGTAAAAAGAATTAAACAGTTACTGACAATAATTTTAAAAGTGAAAACAAATATAAGCATTAATTAGTTAAATACAGTCCATCGGGGTAAATGCAATATTTTTATAATAAATATGTGTTACAGCTCCTACCACATGAAATGCTGAACATGAAATAAAACATGAATACAACACAATACATAAAATTATTCATTATAATATGAAATACAACACAAATACATGAATACCGCTAAACATCAAAATCCAATCAATGTAGTGAAATTAAGCAAAGCATAATAAGTACAATTTTCATAGGTAACAAAGTTAATTAATTTTACAATAGTTTGAAAACTAGAGACAAATACAAGCAGTTAATTATTAAACAAAAAGAGATAATAAAAATGAATTAAACATTTTCAGAAGAATTTGAGAATTTTTCATTATCTTTTAATAATGAAAGAACAAAATTATGTTTTACTAACAGGTGCATAATGTATATTTATGGATAACAAAAATATAAAAATATTATAATAAATTTTGTTCAATCATATATTTATTTTGAATTAGATGGATTTTTCATAATTATAGCATCATGTTATAAATAATAAATTTAAACCATTATTTTAAAAGAAATATTTAATTTAAAAATAAATATTAGAAATATGTTTAAATAATATATTTTATAAAAATTTTTAATTAAATCAAAAAGATATTTTCTGAAATGTTAATTCATGTGTAGAAAGAGGCAGGTTTAAATCAATATTTGTTCCAGTCATAGTGGATGAAATTAAACCTAATTTTCCCCACCCATCTTATGTCTCTTTGAGATAGTTAAATGTGATGTTTTGGTTAGAACAATTACTTATATATATGTTTAATATATTTTATTTATGTACGTTTATATATGTGTTAATATATATGTTTATAGATAGTATTTTTGATAAAAGAAAACTTGGGTCCATTGTTTAGTTCCTCTATTTTAACATAAACCTACCTGACCTTAGCAACATTGATAAGTCTCCAGCTTTTATCTGTCCAGAAATATTTTATATAACAGTTTTTTGTTACATTCCAAATGTACTTCAGTGTATAAATTGACTGAATTATTGTTTAAATGTTGAAGAATGATTTATGTTGTCCGTTAGCAGGAATCAGAATCTAGATCACAATTTCCGAATTGGAGTTAGGAACATGCTTACAAAAGTAAATAAAGATGAGCTGCAAAAGTGCTATGGATGAATACCACAATCTCATATTTGGAAATAGTGTAAACGCAGTTTGGAATGATTACTTATAAACTTAACTATAGACTATAAGCTAAAAGAGCCAATAACTGGGTTTAAATCTGGTGGTTCAGATACAAAGTGAAAATTAAATAAAATTTTAAAATCTGTTGATCATAAAATATGATCATATTTTATCTTTGATATTAATTTTATCTACTTGTTTTTTGTCATAATCTGGTGAGATTCTGCTTCTTCAGAAAGCTATATGATTAGCTTTGGCAGAAATGATTAATTTTTCTCAGTTATGGGTGAGTAAAGTTAATCAAATTGGCATTCAGAAGCCAATTTGATTAACTCTGACTTAAAGTTAATTAGCTCTAGTTAATTTATGACTTCTTTTATTATGTAATTGTTGGTTAACATGTTATATAGAAAAATTAAAAGTTAAGCAATACATTACATTACATTTAAGCAATAGAAAAAAATTTTATCATAATTTCCAATAAAATTCTCATATTTTTTGGAGGTAGTCCCTTTGTCAAATGAAGAATGTTAAAATTTAATGAAAAGTCAAAAGACTATAGAAATATTTTACTTAATAACTAGTGTTAATATGAATATTATTAAAATATCCTAAAATAATACATTTATTTCAATAATTATAATTCCTTTACTCAGAAAAATAATTAATTTTTCATTTATTACCATAAGCAACAGCTTCATCTGAATTGGGTTCGTAAATTGAATGTTCTGTAACAAAATTTTTGTAGCACCAATGGTGTACCATTGTACAATGTAGTATAAGTGCCACATTGACATCATATCTTTCTTTTTTGCTATTAAAACTGGCCGAACATTTGGATACAATAATTTTGCTCCTCTGAAGCAAGCAGTATTTTGTGATCAACCGTTAAATTAGTTTTTTAAATGGTTCAGACTTTGAAAAGGACTATGTAATAAATATTTGCAATGGTTCATTTTTTTAAATTCTTATCCACTTGATTTTGAGCCAGTCTACATTTCTGTTGTCTTGTGATTCATAATCATACTTTTAATATTCTTAGTAGAAGGAAAATCTTGACGTTGCATTTCTAGTCGACATGAAACAATTTTTTTTTTCTATTTAGTAGTACAGTGTCATATCAGTCTCAAGGAGAAAAAATGTTTTTTCTTCTTTTTTACAAATGCATTTTTCAATTTAACCAAAGTCTGCTTCATCTGGCAGAAAACAATGTCTTGACACTGGAACTCAAGATCAAAACATTCTGAGAACTATCCAATAACAGAATACTTAAAACAAGCTTAATATTTATGTTTTGCCCAGTGTAAGAATCACAAAAGGCCACAATGTACTTAAAATTGTTAGCGTTTAAAAGTATTTCTTTAAACATGCAGCATTTAAACATTCTTGAGAACCTCAAGATCCTTTAATTTCAAACCACACATACATAAATCCTTGGTCAAACAATTGCAACCAAGGTTATAGATATAAAGATTGTTTATAATAAGCTACTGATGCAGTCAGTTTTGGAAATGGAAGAGCTTTTTGCAGATCAAATGTAAAAGCACAATAATTTTCATCGCATCTCTCTTTATCAAATTGTATCTCAATACTAGCAATTTTTGCTTCCAAAAGATGAAACTATTTTTTATTCTCTAAAATTTTCTTTTCATTTTCTTTTGAAATGCTTCAACCATTCTATAGTAATCATCACAAACTTAGCAAGTATCTTTGACAGGAGGCTTAAAATGAATATTAAATTTTGTAGAAAACTCATAGTAATACATATTTTTCTTCACAGGAATTAAATTTCTTATTATATGTCATAAATTTTTTTATTAGCTATTTTTATCATTAGCTCATAAGTATTTATGATTGAAATTACGAGCTCTTAAATAAAGACAAAACTTTTATTTTTTTTTTATTGTCTATGAGTTAATCACATGGAAAAATGAATACCCTCACAATATGTTTTGTTGACAAACAAAGTGGTGCTACATTCTAAACAAAATAAACAACAAAAGTAAGAAATTAATCAGTGTAACCACTGATAACACTTTAACAGAAAGAGAAAGACTTTAAAGAGAAAACACTTTAGCAGTAAAAGCATCCAGTTTTGGGAGAATTTGTTAAAATATTGCAGACAGGCGCTATTTGTTCCGTCTGTTGATCGCCACATTGACCAGTGCCCTGGATGAACGCCAGGACATGGGGAACTAGGTTGGAGTAGAATCGTTTAACTTGGCAGTTTATTGGCCTACGCATTTCCACGTACGTTGACATGAGTGGGTATCCAATGGAACATCAGTGTCGAGCTGTGATTTCCCAGGCTTTCCAGTCTTCTACACTCAATAGTCCTTCCGCAGTCCATTTTGGTGTTATGCGATAGGTTATGTACAGTGGCTTGGGAGTTGATCAAAATCACTGCCATTTTTTCAGGGACATATAGCCAGCTAGCTATATGTCCCTGAAAAAGACAGCAGTAGCACCCAGTCCATGTTTCTCCACAATCTGAAATTGAAGATCCGTCGGTGTGGACGTGAATCCACTTGACTCCAGAAATTCCTCATGGATGGTTTGAGCATTAGCTGTATTGTAGGGTTCAAGTTGTATGAAGGCATGTTTTGGCGTTGAATGGTTCTTGAGTTGTAGTGAGCTTGAGGTAAGTGGTTGAAGTCCTGGCTTGTTTGTAGCGGTGCAATGTCCATAAGTGGAATATCATATTTACTTGAAAATTTTTCATATGCAGTGGGCAGAGCCTTCTGTATCCTCAGCCTTGAAGTAGTTTGCTGGCAGTTTTTCTCCACCTATGCTTATAGACTCGCCTAAAAACTCCTAGAATCTCAATGCTACCCTTTCTCGGTATGATTGAAGGGGGTCAATCTGAGTCTGTGCCTCCATGTCTGCAATAGTAGTAGACTTAGCACCACCTGTGACTACTCTTAAGGCCGTATTTTGAATGAGGTCGAGCTTGCTTAGTCTGCTAGCACTGGCTGTGACTATCACTTCGCTCCTGTATACTAGCATGGACTTAATGTACGACTTGTAGGCAGTCTTAAGATTTGCACCCCACTCTGTGGCTGTCAGTCTTCTTAGTACATAAGTTCTTTTTATCACCTTTTTCACACAGTGGCCCACTTGGGGCTTCCTCATTAAACGTCTGTCCAATTGAACCCCTAAATATTTGGATGCATTGTTTTCCTTTAGTGTATTCCACTGAAGTGGAGGTGAATCTGAGATATTTTTGTTAATAGAGAGAAAAGCTGCAAGGTGGTTTTTGATGTATTCATTATCATTGTGTTTTGCCACATCCATTGTGCTAGTCTTATCAGAGCCTCAATTAAACAGACCTCGAGTGAAGAGATGGATCCACTGGTTCCCTAGAAAATTAGGTTTCTGCATAAAGGAGTGCCTGGACACCAGGCACACTTCTTACCGCATCCAGGATATCATTTAGTGAACAGTTCAAGATGACGCCGTGGGCTACTCCTTGTTGTTGAATGCAAAATCTCAGTATGCAGTTGGAATACCATACTCAGATCTGTCTTTGAGACAGGAACAACTTTAACCAACTAAATAAATTTCCAAAGATTTCCCATCCAGCAAGTTTGTGTTTGAGCATGGGCTGCCAAACTGTGTCATAAGGCCTTGAGGTCCACCAGTATTGCCAATTTTGACATTTTCCTGTGTAATCCATCTTTAACATGTGTATAAAATTGGTTGGTCCATTGTGCTGTAAACCAGCACTGAGAGCACTTGGAGTAGTCTGCATGGTAAAGTATGAAAATGTGTTAAATAAAATTTAGTACTGCACTGATGTTTGCATATTATCATTAATAAAACAATTTTTTTAATTTGAAATTTCACCAATTTGTACTTTACTTTTGCTAAAACTGATAAAAATAAAATTTAATGTGCAAACAAGGTCTCCTTGTTATAATTTGCTGCCTCATAATGATATTGCCTCTACATATGTATTTCCTAGTATAATATACTTTGGAAATATAAACACATGGTTGTGATATATTACAGAGAATTGCCATGTCGTAAACACACATACAATTACCTCATATAACTGTGATAAGAGTTTAATGTGACAATACTGACCATATAAGCAATCTTATACTTCAATATCTTACGACAACCTACAGTATAAAGTGAATATCAACAGATACACCATAAATAAAATTTCATAACTGAAATGAAAGCAATAAATGAATTTCTTGACTTGTTCTGGGGGCGCACTATTATGGTTTCAAGCACAACCAACTCTTTGTTCCAAGTATGTCTTCAGCCAGTTGACCATAAGGCAGACCGTGCTACCAATGAGCAACTAAACCACAAGAACATGATGCAATCTTAAAAGTTTAAATCTGGCCTGTTATCAACAAATTTAGTCTCAAACATGAAAATCCAGGTAGAGAATACACCCTAGGCTTGAAAGTGTTTACTTTCAAGAAACCTCAAGCAATAAGGAACCGCCGCTGCCCCCAAGCCCAAAACTCTAAAAGCATTTACTAAAGTCTAGTAAATTTTTGCATGTACAGATAACAGCTGAGGAATGTACTCCCTGAATTAAATTCCCTGATGGCATTGGATGCAGGCTGGTCCATGCACAAACAAAATTAAAAGCATTTAAAATTTTTAAATATATTATCCTAATTTAAGAAAACTACATCAGCCAATGCCAGAATGTAAAACATAAGCACTATTTGCTGAAATAACCATTAAAAAAATACATGAAGATGTATTCAGTTTCAATTTCGCCATCACACACATCTTCAAGGTTATCATACTGCCTTCTAAATATACATGCTTAGAGTAGGTGTGACTGTGGTCACGGGTATGAAATTTGATCCCAAACACATCATTTGCCTTCTTGCTATTACCATGTAAACATGTCTGCTCTGCTACTAGTTTGCACCAAGGAGGAACAACAAGCAGCGATCCAATTCAGTGACAAGATTCAGCAAGCTAGAAATTGTTTTGACGAATAAGTGAGTTACCATTGATGAGATAGTGTAGTCTTTGAACAGTCATAGTTCTGCCCATCAAAACATTCATGATGAGCTCAGCTTCTGTAAAGTCTGGGCATAATAGGTAGGTAGCAAGATAGCCTGCCTGCACACTTGCCACACCATTCAAACCAAATACTTTGTGACCAACTAATTACCTTCTTCTTGGAAAGAATATACAAGATTTTGAATCACTGGACCAAGTGCATTGATAAGGGAGATAGATGATTATATGAAAAAATTATGTACATGTTAAACTTCTAACTTTTTATAAATAAATTGTAGAACAACTAATATATATATTTTTTTTACTCATGTATGAAGCTTAAAATTATAAAGGTAACTTAAAAATTTACATTGCCATTGAGATCAGAAGTATAACTTAATAATATTTTGTATATGTAAATTTATGGACCCAATACCTTTCCAGCAATTAAAATTAATCAGAAACTTGAAAATACAGAAATAACCAAAATACTAAAGGCCCCAATCCAAAACTGTGCATCCCTTTTATATATAGTTCTTTAAAAGTTAAAAATAATGCTTTTTAGGATGAAGTCTGAAGATAAGATTCTTCCATACATGTCTTCTTTACATTCTCCATATTAATGAACACAACAAATCGAAGTTCAGAAGATGTATTATAAATTCCTATGCTTGCTTTATTTTTAAGTTATTCAAAGTTTTGTCTCATTTGAATTGCAGAGTACTCCTGTACAGCACAAAATTGTTCTTCTCTAATCTGCCTGCTATCCATCTCCGGTAAATTCTTTCTATAACAGCAATTTTTTAAATAGACCAATCTTCTTTTCATTCTTTCATAAATTAAATTTCTGAAGATTGACTTCAGGTATACATTAATTTTTCCTACTTGTCTTTTGAACTACCATTAGCCCTAGTATTTACGTAAAAATAAGTAATAAGTACAAGTATTACTGCTTAATAATAAAATATTTGATTTAGTTACATTGCATAATATTTTATTTTTAAAATGTTTTTTTAAATTTGATTTTTAATTTGACTGTTGTATTTTGTTAGGCAAAGATTAATAGTGTACAATTTTTAGAATGCAAACTAAAAGACATAACAAAGCAAAGAGATTACTTAAGAATGCAATTGGAGTGCAAGCAATCATCAAACAACTTTAAGAATGAGACTCAAAATCGACAGATAGAAGAAGAAAAGAACAGTCTTATGTATAAATTGCAGATATTAGAAGGGGAGATGCGAGCAAAAGATGAAGAATATTGCACTCTCTCAAAGAAAATGATGAAGCAAAATGTAAGTTGATGTTCTATTTAATTTTTTTATATTTGAATGCAGATTTTTTTTTTTTTTATATTGTATGGATATTTTCCTTTGCCAAATAACCAATTATTGAAACCCATTGTAGTTCTAACTTCCTCTTAATAAACTGATTTATTTTGGTGTTCCAAACATTATATATTTATTATGTGCATGTAGTAAAATGTACTCGCAGTAAAATATTGTTTTTTATTTTTCAACTTAAATGGAGAAAAATAAAAATTATTATCTGCAGTAGTAAAAAATTGATATGGTTAACTTGTTTTTTAGCATTACTTCTTTTATCCAAGTGTATTGCTGTATATTCAATTCTCTTGTAAGATAAGTAGATGTAGCAGGATGTTTAAAAAATACTGTTAAAAGCCCAGTAATAAAGTAATTGAATTAGAAATTTAGATTAGAAAAGTTACTATCTGCAGGAAAATCATGGCTACAGTGTAGTGTTTGTAATTATCTGGAAAAAGACAGGACCATCACCAGTTAGTATTACATTTCACTGCTGAACAAAGTGAAGTGCTATTCAGCTAAATATCCACATTTGGGCAAACATTTCTCTTTCAGATAATGCACCTGCACACAGGAGCAGGAGCAGGAGCATTATCATTAGGTAATTTGATGTTCAACTTAGCAACAGAGTACTTCTAAGGCTGATTATATCAGCAGTGTAAACTTAAGCTTTTTAAATGATATTAATTTATAGTCTTGTACTATAAAGTTTTTTCCTAGAAAAGTCTCCAAATACTGTAAACCAACATTAAATTAAAAAGTTCTTCCAATGGATACACAAGTTGTTTGTGGTTTGTTGATACGCAAAATGGCTGACAATGTGAATTTTTTCATTTTCCGTAAGAAAATGAAAGCCTTATTTGAAAGATGAAGTATGAATCAAAACCTTATACATTACCTCTATAATTCAAAAACCCATATCTAAATCAAAACCCTACACAACATTCTCTATTATTTGAATGCACCACCTCTATTAATTTAATAGAGTACCTCTATTAAAGATATAGTACCTCTATATCTTAAGTTCTTGTCATTGAACCTGGATAACTTGAATCCCTACTTTGATTTGGCTTGTTAATGTTATTTACAACAGTTGTGGTGTAGTGTGCATGTAGTCAACAAGTTTATTTAACTTAAGTACAGAGCAATGAGTGCTAAAAGAAAGATGAACAGTTTAACTAGTACGTACTTCTTTAAAATGTAATGTATATTAAATCTGCTTAAAAATATACATAAATTTTCTGATTTTGTTGTTTTTATTGGAAAGATGTTAGTATAGTTCAACAAGTTGTCTAGTAAAATTTCCAAATACGTGTATTGATCCTCATTTTACAATACTGCAATTTGATTATTTGAAAAGTTTCTGTAAGTGTGCACTTAGATTCTAATTTTACAGAATAGACAATGGCATGAATTGTGTTTCTTAGATATTGAAAAAATTGTTTTAAAATTGTTTTCAAAAGAAATAGTTCAATTTTACAATATGATAAAAAACCATATGAATGATGAATTTATTTTTACTAATATTTGTAATTACTATTTATCGCATAATTATGGAAATATTAACCTGTTTTCCTGTTTTAAAATGAAGGAATTTAATACGCCTATTAATGATTTTCTGCATAAAACTTTTCAGATTCATTTGGATAACAATGCATGTTTTGTACAAACAAATACTTTATAGCAATCCTAAGTAATTGTACATTTATATTTTTATTGGTTCTAAAAGTTTCACATCTTAACATGTTTTCTTATGTCCTGGTTAAACATTAGGTTCTGCTGGCTGAACTTCATGTTCTAAGTCCATGTCTAATTATTTTTACATCCTCAGATAAACTTTTGGTACAGAGAACTATAATTTAACTTTCTTATTTGCCATCTGAAATGCTATATTCTTAAAATGTCTTCGTGTCTTTTAGATTTCTCTTTTTGAACTGAAACCTTCATTTTAATTCACACATGTTCGTTATAGAAAAAAAAACCATGGATAGTTAACATTGGGACTAAATGTGTATAATGAATAAGTTTGGTTATTTGCACCAATCCTGTTTTTTGTAACATAATAATCCAAGACAATTTTGGAATTGTGTCCTAGACATTGTACCAGAATTGTCATTGTAGAAAATAAAATGACATTATTGTGGTTTGCTACATGATAAATTAGCATGTTTTTCTAGTAATAAAAATGTTAAAAAAAGATCTATATTTTTTTTCAGAATTACTCTAGCTGTTAGATCCCTCTTATTCTTTCTTAATGTTCCATTTAAATTTGGCTTCCTTTGAAGCATTTGCTTTGCCATGAGTAAGTAATTATCAAATGCAACTATGAATTATCAAAGTTAATTTTGTGTTTGAATTCACAATTGGCTTAACCAATTTTTGAAAAATGTAAGATGGTGAGTTTCAGACAAATAAGGGTCATCTGGTTATTGTGTTTCCTAACAGTATACCTCGGTGTAGACAATAAAATGTATATCACATAAAGTAGTAAAATATTTCCACAACCTAAAACATCTTTCTCATACATCTGTAAATCATAACATCATTTATCTATAGATTATTCAAAGATTGGTCAAAAAGCTCCAAGTTTATTTTATCTACTTGTGACATTTATTTGATCAATCTTAGATCAATTTACAGATAAATGTTTACAGAAAAATAAATGTCATAAGCTTTTTGAAAGGCTGAGTTATAAACATAATTTTATATAGACTGTAAATGTTGTTTTTAAGAGATAGCTTGAAAATATTTTTTTTTATTTTTAACACCAGGAGTAACCACTTTCATGCCACTAAGTATATACTATTCCCACAAATAAAGTTTTGACATTGAATTCATCATTTTTGTTGTCTTTGTCTGTGTCAAGTTTTTTAAAGTAATTCTGTTGAACACTAAATTGAATCTTCTTTTATTTTTAACTAAATGTTCAAATCACTTTTACTGATTTCAGCAAAAGTGAACTCATCACTTGATAGTATTTTGTGAAAACTTCACTTTTTTACCTTTCATATTCTTTTTTTTCTTTCATCTTTGCTTATTGCATTTCTTTGCCTTTCAGATAAAAAAATATAAAAAATTCCATTATTTACTCACTTGGCCAAGATCAAAAATAAAATACTAACCTATTTATTTTTGGCTATACTATCAGGTAAAACTGTGTCTACTATAAGCTTGTGTTTATCTTTTGAAAATATTAACTCGTTTGATAAAATATAAACTGAAAGTTAGTATAATCATTTGTAGCTTACAAAAACTTTTCATTTATCACAAATAAAAATAAAATTCAAAAAACAAATTTTAAATTTTGTTGGAAATAAATAATCTGTAAAAGTAGTATTCAGTATTACCTGTGAAATTGAATAGAATTAGTTGCAATTCATATAAAACAATACAAAAATTTTAGAAAGTAAATTATTTTGGAAAATGTATTCTAACATTAACAAAAAAAGAACTTAACCAAGATTTAGCCACAGCACAAACTCATACTAAAATAAAAAAAATAAAATAGCAGGCCTAAATGGCACAAGTGGTACTGTCTCAGCTTTTCATCCAGAGGTTCTGGGTTCGAATCCTAGTCACACTCAGCATTTTTCAAATGCTACCTTTACATATCCCACACAAATGCTTCAAGTTTGTGGCAATGTTATCACGCAAAAAAAAAAGGAGATATAAGACATAAATTCTGACTTTTTTTCCACTCAACTACATACATGTAATAGCACACTCTGCTATGGACTACATACCATCAATAACCAAGACTTTTACTGGATATGCAATTCACTTCATTCACCTCTACATCAATTCTGTTGATTGCCATTCTGATTGATATCCACTTTCTAGTAATAATCTTTTGTAAGTTACTCCAATCTTAGATGTTTTATAAGGACTGCTATTCAGATTACTAATGGTAATATATCAACTAGATCAAGTTGATTTTACTTTTTGCAGTAGTAGTCATACATTTCAATATTTTTATT
>JAAAKQ030192815.1:0-12014 GCA_010016005.3 Zanna intricata
ATTTTATTTTTAATCCGGGCGATAATAACGTCTAACGTTGTTCGCCCACAAAAAAAAAAAAAAAAAAAAAAAAAAAAAAAAAGTTCCAGACTTAAGCTTGCAGGGTAGTAGTTAATCTGCTGCCACGGCACTTTGCAGTGGCTGATGATGTGGTTCCAGCTGCTGTGTGGGGTGCTTAAAAAAAGAAAATATATCTATTTCATTTGTTAATTAAAATTATTGCAAGCTAAAATCTTTCTTATTGTTAAATCAACAGTATTTATGGCATACTGTTTTAAATCATGTCTTTTTTTAATTTATCTCTGATGAAAATGAATGATAGGATATCAGAAGGTAAAAACATTTTATTTGTTGTATCTGTTTTCTCATGTTTACATTGTCTGACTTCTTGTTGTATGAAGTTTTGGTGAAGTAATTTTTTACAGGCTTTAATTGCATTTATGTTCTTTTAATATTTATCTGAATACATAGTGCATTTCTAAAATGCTTTAAGCGAGATATATATTTGATTGCAATGTTGCTATAATATATTATAGTTTAAAATTAACTTTGCTGTTATTTTATAAATTTATTTCCTGTTGTTTTTTTTTAGGGTCATGCAAAGCAAAGAGAATCTGTAGACAGACGGATGGCTAATCAGAATTTTTCATTCAATCAGTCATTTTTAGGAAGACAACGACAAGCGTCAAGTCGAAAAACTCCAAGCTCTTATAATTCTAAATAATATTAATTATAACTAGTATATTATACATACTAGTATATTATGCAACATTTTATGTTTAATAGTACTTAAATATACATAATTGCATTTTACTACTAAAGTTATTTATATTTGGGGTAAGTGTTTGTTTGGTTTTATTCATTTACATAAATAGATACTTCTGAAAATTAATTATAATTATTGTCATGCAGTGAATAAAGTTTTAAGCAGCTATTTAAAACACACACATACATCCATTGGGCCTGGATTTATTTAGTATGGACCTAAGATGCTAGTTTTGCTTTTTGTAACACTTCTAGAGAATAAACCAAGGAGGAGGTTTTTTATCTCGGCAGTAAAAAAAAATTATTATAAAAAAAAACTGGTACTACTCCACTGTAAATAAACTAAATCACTGCAAACCACTCTAACCATGTCATCTGATTAGGTATACAAGGCACTTTGATTTTAACTTCATACAGTACATATCAACCCTTCATAAATACCAGGCAGAGAACGCATATTTATGCCAAACGTATGATACATAAGTAAGCCCATATCGCCAATTATTTCTTATAAAATTGTATTGTTTATCTTAAATATACAGTAAAACTGCTTTTAGTTTTTTGATTTTAATTATGCTTGTTACAAGAGTTAAGACATATTCTATCAAAAACACATTAGAACAATGTTAAAAATTTTACATCTGCCATGACAATGCTGCCGGCCTCTGTAGCCGAGTGGTAGCGTCTCGGCTTTTCATCCGGAGGTCCCAGGTTCGAATCCCGGTCGGGCATGGTATTTTTCACACACACTACAATTCTTTCATCTCATCCTCTGAAGATATAACCTAACGGTGATTCTGGAGGTGAAACAAAAAAAAAAAACAAAATGACAATGCTGCTCATCCAGAAGTCATTTTTAACTCCTGTTGAAAAACTACAACAGCTGTTTTTTCCAATATTGAAAAAATAGTTAATCAATTCAATTTGAATTGAATTTTCTTCTAGGAAAGAAAAGGTTAACTGAGAGTATACAGCAACAAATTACACTTCCAGGTGGGTATGAATTATTCAGCAGTTTTTTGCAGTAATAATCCATAGCTTGCAGCATATGGTTGTGAAGTTATGGTGTAGCTAAATGTTGCACATGTAGTAAAAGTTAAGTTAAAAAAATATTCCATTTTGTGAATATTTTGAATGATTGGGTATAATTCATCAGTAGGTTGTTAACATATAGTGGTCTGTTAAATAATTCTTACTTAACATAACTTGCATTACAGTTATGAAATTTTGAATTATGAGCCACCTCTAACACAATTGTTGTTCTGCATATAAAAAATTAAGTGGTAAAACCACTGGATTTATGTTAGTATATACTTTCGTGAATAATGCAGACTGAATAACAAATTGATTTTTGTTTGGATTGATGATTTGTTTGTATTTTTTACATAGTTGTGTGGTTTGCAAGGGAATTTAGTAAATTAACTAACCTCTCTGGTCAAGAAATAAAAATAAAGAAAAAAGAAAATAAATTGAAAAAATTTACTGCATAAAAAAAAGTAATATACATTACATTACATTTATATTACATTTACATTACTTCTTCATATAGCCGCCGCTCAAATTCAAGCACTTATATTGTGACACCAGCTTGTCTATTCCCTCTTCAAAGAACAACGCCATCAAAGTACTATCCAGACTCTGTCCATGAGTTTATCATTATTTTTTTAAGTGTTGAGTAGCCAGCCAATTCTTCCATTTTATGAATAGATTAAAATTTGACTGTGCTAAATCAGGGCTGTAAGGGGATAATAAAAAATCTGCAACGTAAATGTTTTTAGTACCTTTTATTCCTGGCTGCAGTGTGAGGTCATGCTTGTCCTGTGTACAAAATAGTCCCCTTCATTGGAATCCCTTACTGTTTATTCTGTTTTGCTCTCCTAAGCTTTGCCAATATTTCACAATAAATGTCTACTTTATTGTATACAGCTTCATAGTAAGTTTTTTTTTTTTGTTAAAATTTTTTGGGCTTGTTTGGCAAGTGTGTGTGCAGTCGCCATTTGAACTGTTCTTTGTTTCAGTATTGATGAACCAAATCCATGGCTTGTCCCCGTAACAATGCTGTCAAGAAATTCACTTCCTTTATTCTGATATTTCTGAAGAAAAGTCAAGATCATTCTTTTCTTTTTTTTGGATATTATAAATTACAAAAATTCAATCTTATCTTAACAATTTTGTGAACAGTGAACCTTGAAAGTTATTGTGAAAGTAAGTGAAGTGGTATTCATCATAAAAGTCATGTTCAATTTTTTCAAGTTCATTACTCACAATGGAATGTCATTCTTCATTCCTCTTCTTGGAAATTACTCCTTCCTTCTTTGATTTTCTTGCACCATTCTCTCACAGAACCATCACTCATTACATTTTTAACACACAGCCCATGGTGGAGCTCGGCTGCAGAGGTTCCTTTGGCACTACATACCTCACAACTGGCAGGAGTTGCCACAGTTGACTCAATATTTTTATCACATACTACTTGAGCGGTAGAGAACAAAAAGGCATCTGACTGTTTGTGTGACAATATTTAAGGCTAGCTGATATCTACTGTATGTGTGCTTAGAAACTAGTTATTTGTAACACCCCACCATAGGTTAATAATTTATAAATAACCTATGTAATATTAAGGGACAACCACTATTAATGTATTACTTCATTTCATAATGATGCGATACACTAGCAGTGGTTGTCCCTTAATCTAAGCATTTTATGTCAAATTTTTTGCAGGTTAATATGTTTAATTAATCTTTTTTCTTTTTTTCAATGGCTAATGCATTTTTCTTCATAGTTTTGTTTGGATTTGTTAGTAATTAAATTAAAAAAATAATTCTCAATATCTATAACAATAAACTTGCTGAAAAGGTTTTTAAAAAACTATTTATTACTCACTCAATTTATATATTCAATTTAAAAAAAAAGTCCATTATGCTTATACAATTGTAAAACACACTAAATAAAATCATTGTGTCTTAACAATAAAAAAGGAAGTTTAAGACGGTAGCTCAGAGAAGACAAGTAACAATTCTTTCTCACCGTTGATTGGTTTTTTGAATTTTTTTAAAAATAAGAATAAATAGAAAAGAATCAACTGAAATTGTATAGTAGCTTTAGTTGGAATTATCACTCATGGATAGTGTTTTTACTTGGATTTATCACTCGTGGATAGTGTTTCAAGCAATTTTGTATTAACAGGAATTGGTTAATCGGCACAGTTAATATTAAGGTACTTTCCCTGTTGTATGCCACTTGCTATGACTTCAACTACTTTTTTTTTCTACAGTTCGCAGAGTTTTATATTCACAATGTTTGGTGTGCTCATCAAAAACTGTGCAATGTTGACACACATTTTTTTTGTGTTGTTTATCGTGGGCGAAAAACGTCTCCATGTTATCATCATCCGGAATGTGGACACAACAACCACAATGATCCCTAGGATAAAAACCTATTCTAAGATAGACGGTAGTGAAATACCAGCAAGTTGTGCTTTTTAGTATACACTATACCCAACACAAACATTTTTATATACAAAAATCACTGCTAACATAGTTTTTTCTTTTTTTTTTTTTTTGTTTAACCTCCAGATCACCATTAAGGTATATCTTCAGAGGATGAGATGAATGAATTGTAGTGTGTGTGAAAAATGTCATGCCTGACTGGGATTTGAACTTGGGACCTCCGGATGAAAGGCCAAGATGCTACCACTCGGCCATGGAGGCCGGCCAAGGTTAGCGGAGGCAGCTAACATAGTTTTTTAAACTCATTCATCATATCAAAGAAGTTGAAACTAGAACCTTCAGTAAAGAAGATTATTTACCATTTTTTTGGACAAAAAGGGTGTCTTGGTGAATTTATTGATTGTGGAACTACTTTCTTTTATGAAAATGTTCCAAAGCATGTAAGTTCAGTTTAATGATGAATTGAAAAATGCAATTATTGCCTACTTTAAAACAACTGTGATGGAATTTTTTGATGAAGGAATGTAGAGGCTTGTGAAAGGCAATGAAAAATATATTGAGTTTAAAGGCAGCTGTGTAGAAAAGTAGTAAATAAATGTAGTTATTTTTGCATTTATTTAAATAATAAAGTTCATTTGTATTTTTCAGTTCTGTCTTTATTGTAAGATGGGCCTTACTTTAAAAACATGCCTCATGTTTAACAGACACTTGAGGTAAAACTTTGATTAGTGATGCATGCACTTACATGTCTGTGCGTGTGATAACTTAAATGTTGTGTTATTATTTAATTAGCTATATTAATTTTTATTTATTTTTTTTCATTTTCTTAGCGGCATTAGATGCTTCAGTTATTACCATGCAATAATACAACCAGACGGAAACTGCATCCAACAGTACTGAACTTTCAGTGATTTAAGAATTTTGTTGAAAATCGGCTAGAACATTATCAATATTTTATCCTTTTATCTTCCATCTGAATTGTTGGAGAACCGTCATCAGTGATCAAAAGGAAAGCAGTTTTACTGTGTTGGTAGGACCAGAGATTAGTCCTTGTAATAAATAAATTGAACATTTTGTATTACGACCATAAGAAATGGCTAAATTTTTTATTCAGTGTGGTCATTTTAATAATAATGTAATACTATTTATTACTTTCATGCTAATTGTAAATTATCTCTTATTATGTGAAATTTACTTATTTACATTATATAATTTAAAAAATTACTGTTGTAAACTTCAAGGTGAATGAGAAACTGAAAAGTCTGTGTATGTCGTTAATTATTGTTATTGTAAGTAGCACTAGTAGTTTACAAGTAATCAGTATCAGTATCAAGTTAGACTTCCAGTGTTTTATTAGGTTTCAGTAAGTGAATACACTGATGACTAATACAAATTTCTTTTCTATTTAAAAAAATCGAGTGGACTTAAGGCCTATATCTGGTTATGTGATTATTTACTAATTTTGTGTGCATGAACTCATAGTTGTATGTAGTATTTATAATATTTAATATCAAAATTTATTTTAGAAATTGATTAATTTAACAAATTTTTAAATTGATTAATATAAAATATAATTTTGTTTTCTGTTGTTCAATAGATCTTGAGGTTGTGGGTTAAAAGAAATTGGATTTATTTTTTAAGTTACAATTTTATGTTTTTAAAGATACAGATAAAAAATAATAACAGTAATAATAAAAATTGTATGTATAGTTTACTTTTCACTTACATATTCACTTTTTTTTATTATAAATCTGTTAGCTGTTTTTTATTATAATAACCATTACCAGGTATGTAAGTTTATTCCCCCTCCCCACCCCTCTCTCTCTCTCTTTGTTGAGTGTGTGGAGGGGGGTGCGCGTGTGGATATGTGTTTTTAAGAATTGGTTTGATAAATCCAGAATAATACTGAATCTGTATCTTTTTTCTGAACATGTATTATAACACAATAATGTGTTGTATAACTGATAGGCCATTGCCTTCCCATTTTTATGAAATTAGAAATATGATTTGCATAATTTTTTATATATAATTTTATAGTCTGTTAATCCTGGCTCAATCCCCTTTGCTGTGACCTAGTTATGAAATTATTTTATTTTCTTGAAAGATGGAAAAGTAGCGGACCCTTGGTTTCCTTATGGAGGTTAGTCAGTAACCCAACCAAACAGTGTTGCATTTGGCTAACCAAATTTCTTGCAACAAAATTTTAAAAAAATTGCCACCAAAATTTACCTTTCTTGAGATGGAATCAGAACTGACAAAAGAATTTTTTTTGGGTACAAGTCAGACTAATTTTCATCTGTTTAATGGTAACTGATGGATATTGCCGCTAACAAGCTATATTTTATCTCTCAAAAGAACTAGGAAGATACCTGTTGTTAAGAAATAACATTTTTTCAGAATTACCTTGAGAGAATCAATTTTCTGTCTTAGTTTCACAACATAGTTGTACAACTAAAGTCTCTTTTTTGTTTATCAGAAACCTGAGATCAGCACATCTTGTCAGATCAGCGTCTTCATGCTACTGAGATTCAAACATTGAAAATTAATATATAATCTACTGAATTATAATGGAATTTCAAATTAAAACTGAAGTATACTTAAGATTAAATAGAAAAAGCATGTATATAAAGTGTTTATCTTAAATCATGAAAAGCTCTAAGAATAATTTTAAAAATTCAGAAACTTTTAAATAGAATTTGAAAGAAATAATCATAAAGTAATAAAAAAAGTCTATAGAAAAATTAAGTAACCTTTTGATGAATATTTCACTAGCCAGATAAATGTTATATTACCATCTAAAATTAAACTTATATCTTTGAGCATCTTAAAAAGTTAGTATTCCATTTGAATTTTCCTGATAAAAAAATAAGCTGTCAGGCAAATCGGCTGATTTCAAAGTCAAGAGTTCTAAGGTTCAAATCCTAGTAAAGGCAATTACTTTTATATGGATTTGAATATTAGATCGCGGCCACTGGTGTTCTTTGATGGTTAGGTTTCAATTAACCAGACATCCCAAGAAGGATCGACCTGAGATTGTACCAAACTTACAATTCATTTCCATTCATACATATCATCCTCATTCATCTTCTGAAGTAATACATTACAGTGGTTCTGGAAGCTAAACAGATAAAAAAAGAAGCTATTCATATTTAAATAAATAAGAATTGTGTGAAATTAAAGTAAAAGAAATTGTATTTATTAATGTAGAATATTAATATTAACAAGAATATTAATATTCTTGTTCTTTCTTCTTCTGTGGTGCTACAGCCTGTGATGAGCCTTAGCCTTCCCCACAATCACTTTCATTTTTCCCTTTTAACAGCCTCCATTTATTACAGTAAATTTTCCTCAAACCTCCATTTCCTCAAGTCTGTCTCAACTTTATCCAATCACCTTTCCTTGGTCTGTTTTTCCTACATTGATTCAATCTCTTACCTTTAAAAATTACTTCAACATTGCACTAATTTTTTTTGCCATCTCTATAATTTTTCTAGGTTACATCATGATCCTTACAGTCCATGTTTCAGTAGTCAAATTATTTTTTTCTTTATAACTTTTGCCAGTATGTCAAGTATGTTGATCTGTTAAGTTTTTCTGGTATATTAAGTTGGTTAAATAACAAGGGAATTTTTGCAGTGCAGTATCATCAACGCTGTGCCAATCCCCAACTTGCTGGACCAGCTTTCTATCAGGGATTTTCTTTCCTTTCCTTAGTCAATAGATCCTAATTTTAGGCACTAGACACCAGACATTCACTCTTATCCTATCCAAAAAAAAGATAGAATTGGCTGATGATGACAATGTTCTGACATAATGGTTTTTACCGCCAACATGTTATTGGCATCAGTGTTACCTCTGAGGAATCTGACCAGCCATTACCCTATTTTACAACCCAGTTGAGATTAACTCCTGAGACATTTGAGGTGGTGAGGAACCATCAAGTTGGAGAAGATACAGTTTACTAAATTATCCCTGGACAGGGACCAAGGTAGCATTAACTTGCTACCTTTATTAATTTTTTATTGCTTATTCCTGGAAAATTTTAATATCCTCTTTTATCAAATCAGTAACATAACTGCTCCTGCAGTAGACATTATAGTACTTTGGCTTATGAAAAGAAGATCTATTATTACAGTTGTGTTACTGGTTTTAATAAATTGCCTAAACATTTTAAATTTCACCTATACAGTTAATCTAAAACTAACTAAAAGATTTTCTGTTTATTATTACTCTCTTTGTGGGTTTTGAAATAGTACTGTTAAATAAACCGTACTTTCTGCATCTTCACTGAATATTTATTTAATTATGTGCTCGAATAATTCTTCAGTTAACGTATTTAGTTATCACATACGAGGTGTGGCTAGAAAATAACGGGATTTTTGCTGTAACATTTTTAAAATTTTTTTCCTTAACAACTTTCATATTATCCTCTTCAATATACTCCCCTCCCTGATCCTTACACTGCCAATTCAAATTTTCCATTGTTCAAAACTGTGTTTCAGTCATTTTCTGAAATCATGTTCATGGTCTCTGTCGCCTTTTCTTTCACAGCTTCAACTGTCTCAAACCTAGTTCCTTTCTATGATTCCTTCACTTTTGGAAACATAAAAAAGTCACACGGGGCTAGGTCTGGTGAGTAGGGTGAATGTTCCACCACAGGGATACCATGCTTAGCCAAAAACTACTTAACAGTCCAAGTGCAGTGTGGGCTGGAGTGTTGTCCTGATGAAGAATACATGTTTTTCCACAACTCAGGTCGCTTTCTTCTCACTCGCTCACAGAGAGTAGTTAGAACCTCAAGATAATATTCCTTATTCACTGTTTGACCTTCAGGACGAATGAGATTGCCTTTTTTCAATGTTTTTATCTGTTTTCGAAGCAGAAGGTCATCCTTAATGCGGATCATCTTTGATTTCTTCTCATCCTTCTTTGAACCGTTTATGCCAAAGTTAAAAACCCATGTGCGTGACATACACTCATCACCATACACTTGTAAGAGAGAATAGGTCTCTGTTGCAGACTTGCCAAGTTTCACTAAAAATTTCACATTAACACATCACTGTATTAAAACACCTACCATTTTTCTGACAAATGGGAGATACACGATCTGACACAAGCGAAGGGTGTGGCTCAACTGAGCAGGCTGCGGTCATCACACCAGCTGGAATGTAAAGAGGAGGATGTCAGGCGACTTGACAATGCGGTATTTGACCTTGAGGCTTGTGCTGTTTGTCTTAGAAAAAATCAGTTCTGTTATTTTCTAGCCATACCTCGTATAGTGTTAATTTTAACCACAGGTTTGGTCCTGGGGAAAAAAATAAATTACCCTATGAAAGCCAATCTCTTGGCAGTTTGAGCCCACAGATCTTCCTCTATCATTTTTTCTTTCTCTTTTATCATCAGATTCCTCTTTATAATTATTTCTTCTTCCTCAAGTAGGTTTTTTTGAACTGTCAGCCATACTCTACCGTTCCATATTTGACTATGTGTTGACATCTAGTCACTGGTGGGGCACCTGTGCTGCTTTATAGGGCTCAGTGGGATGCCTACTTTTGACTGTTGGACTGTGTCCTATCTGTTGTTAGCTTTAAAAAACTGTATTAGTGGCTAAGGTACCCATCATGTAAAAATTTGAGCTCTTCCTCCTCTTTAAACCTAAGTTTAATCATTTCTCTTTTTTATTTTGCAACAGTTTTCTTGGTCCTTCCACGTGAATGTAAAAGTCTGTTTTATGTTACTCATGGAGTAGCACTCCTAATTATTTTAGACAGGTCCAGAATGTAATAAATAATTATGTAAATAAATAGTTTATTTATTAATGAATTCTGCTAGTAATCAATTATTTTTAGTTTTATTTATTAAAATATAATTTTATCTTTTGGCTTGCGTTTTTTTGCTTTTGTATTATTTTGATTAATATTTTTATGTTTGGAAGAAAAATGCATGTGTATGTTCATTATATGAAGTGCCTGATAACAGAATTATATTAATGTATTTTATTTAATTTATATAATAATATTAATATTATTATTAAAATTTTTAGTTATGTATGTATGAATATGTTGAAATGTATGATTTGATACAATAAATGTAATGGATGATATGATGTATTTTGTCAACAGTGTTTATTTCATATTACTTATGATTTTGTCATAAAAACCCACTTATTTTCTAGTTTTGATGAATATTAATTAGGCATGTATTTCTGAGAACTTAATATCATCAAATTCTGGCCCAGAAATTAAATCGTTTTGTATTTATTGTTAATTTTTACTAAAAGTAGACTTGTTTTTAAGTTAATGTACATTAAATAAATAGTAAATTTCTCATTCTTTATATATTAGTAGCACTAAAAAATCTACCCTAAAAATATTTTCTAAACTAAACTTCTTTTAATCATACAGAAGAGTCTGTATTTTATTCCTTGTCCTTTTTAATTTTTTATTGGTGTTCTCTTTTTATTCCTGTTGCTTCATTTCTGTGATTCTGTTTATTTTGTTAATGTTATTATTTATCTAGTTTACCTGATTTAGTAACCAGGATTTTGTACCTTTTTTCCAGTTAATTTAATTAAAGCGTTACATTTACTGAACTCTTTTCTAAATACTGAATTTAGTTACTATAACATTACTGTTGTAGCAATATATGTTATTAGGAACATTGTTATTAATGCTGTCTTGTGCACTTTTTAATTTTTATTTCACTGCAAGAAGAATTAAATCTGTTAATGATATTAGCGATGTAGCTGTTTAATCATTGTAGTTATTATCATTTTATCTACAATTTCTACCTCACTTCATTCTTATATAGAACTAATAATGGTAATTATTTAATAAAACTCTTCTGAGTGTGTTAAACTGCAGTAGTTTTTTGATTTTTAAAGTGCAGTTTTTTAATTTCCTAAAATGCAATGTTTGTTTTACAATGGAGTGTCATTACATTACCATGAGGTCTCTCAAAAAGTTTTACTTTTGATTAATTTGTCTTCAAAGGGTTTTTAAGTATATATCTAGAAAATCGGTACCACAATGATTTATTTTTAATACAAAATTAAAGAAAACAAAAATGCAACCTGTGGTATGACAGCATATAAAGTCAGAAAAGTTTGTATAGTATAATCCTAATTATAATTATTAGTAATTAATATTACTAACAAATTAACCATTTAGAAGCGGGCTGGAAAATAACCAGTTACTGTTGATGTAATCGATACACATAAGTTGATTATGTATCATCCTGGTAGCTTTATATATGTATATGTATATATGCATATATGTATATGTCTGTCTTCATGGTTTTATCTTAACATTATTAATAAAACATGTTCTATGTAGAATTGTTAATTGAGGACTATGTAGGTTTCTCGAAAAACATACCATTTTTTGCCAGAACACAGGCCCAACCAAGTGATCGCTAGTAAAGTTGTTTTTAAAATTGCATCACTATTGCTACAAACAGACCACGGATCTTTTGTAACAATAGAAACATCATAACTGAACCAATTATCCTATTTGAAAATTAGAATTATAACATTTTGAAAATAATTTCGGATTTCGTTTTCTCAGTATATGAATTCTTATATGAGAATTAGGACTAGAAATATTTGAGTATAAATCGGTATTGTAATTATATTTTGTATCAAAACTGCACGGCAATCTCTCGGAAACGGATTCTATATCTAAAAATTAGAAAAAAGTTTCCAATAAACATATGCCTGAAAACTTTTTAGAAAAACTAGACAATTGCCTAGAAAAGTGCAATTTTCGTCTTCGATTTTTTGCGGTTTTTACCATTTTTCTC